>APFE030402847.1:0-21611 GCA_000404065.3 Pinus taeda
AGTCAACAACCATGCCTCATGAATCTACATGCTGTACTGAAGAAGCCATGTACACCATCCCCACCTTCATCTGAGGTGGTTTTCGCCTCTGCAGAAGGAGCATCATCAAATCCTTTTCCTTTATCAGGAGCTTTAGATTTACACTCCCTTTCGAAGTGCCCTTCCTTTCCGCATTTCCAGCACACCACCTTGTAGGTTTTCCTGGAGATTTAGATCTCCCTCTAGATTTAGATCTCCCACTCGATGACTTATTTTTGTTTCTGTTCTGGGACCGTCCTCGTACAGACAAGGCATCACCATTCTGGTTGTCCATTTTTTTCCGTCTCATCTCCTCTGTCAGCAAGGCTGAGACTATTTCATCAAACTGCAAAGCAGTTGCATTGCTACCTATTGCAATAACCAGACTATCCCACGAGTCTGGTAGAGAACACAACAAACTGATGCACTTATCTTCATCTGAAATTTTAATATCAACAGATAATAACTGACTACCACAGTATTAAATGCATTCAGATGCTCTTTCACCGAGTCTCCATCTTTCATCCTCAGGTTATACAGCTTTTTCCGTAGGAACAATTTATTCACCAGAGACTTAGATTGGTACAAAGTCCCTAACTTGTCCCACAAATCCTTTCGTGTAGGGCGTTCCCCTGATACAATTCAGAATACTGAATCTA
This sequence comes from Pinus taeda, assembly GCA_000404065.3. NCBI lineage: Eukaryota > Viridiplantae > Streptophyta > Pinopsida > Pinales > Pinaceae > Pinus > Pinus taeda. The sequence goes on from APFE030402847.1 coordinate 678, forward strand.
GACACACAATCGTATTGTGCTCTTTGCCTTCCGATCCAACTTCTTCCATTCTTCATCGGTCACTCTCGTTGGTTTTAGTACCCGGATCTACCACGATCCACTGATCTTTATCCACCAACAGATCCTCCATCTTGAGTTTCCACAACTCAAAACTCTGACCATTGAACTTCTCAATCTCTATCTTTCCGCTGCTCGACATCTTATTTCACCACCAGAATCGATCTCGCAGATCTCCCACTGAACAGGGTCTACCACAGGCCCGAGCGAAAACCCCTCAGCAACAAATGGCGTCCCCTTGAAGCCAAAACAACTCGATACCAAATGTAGGTTTAAACCCCGTTACAGAAAAATTACCGCATATGAATTCTAAATCACAGGAAAAATAAAAATGCGAGAGCATAACACATAAAACACATATACACAGAGATTTTCCCACTGGATCTCAAAACTGAGACTACCAGCTTGATTTTTCATTATATTCCTTTCAATGTTACAATACATATTTATACATGCCGAAGCATCCAATACCATGGACCGAAAACCATCGCGTCCAAATCTATGGACCGAAAACCATAGGTAGGTTCGCCCAACCTAATATAGGTTAGTCGTGGAAAGAATATAACACATCCCAACAGATCCATGAACATCAAATAATCATCAAGTACATGTGAATCAACCAATCTCCTTTTACAATCAACCAATGAATCAACCAATGAATCAACTAATAGCTTCTCAGAATGCAGTAACCAGAATAGTAATACTAGTAATCTAAACCCAGAACTCTTCAGCAATAGATAAAAGGCAGCCAACAATAAGTTTAAGAAAATTCCGCAACTTCACCGATAGAAACCTGCGCAGCTCCGCACCTGATCCTTCTTCTGCTCTACGTACCTTCGCACCTACCCTTCTGCTGCACTGCGTAGATCCGCACTTGCACTGTCTGCCCAACAGTGCACCTCTGCACCTGATCCTTCTATCTCTCTGTGTGCCTCCACACCTGATCCTTCTACTGCGCTGTGTACCCCCGCACCTGCGCCTTCTGCCGCACTGCGTACCTCCGCACCTGCGCCTTTTGCTGAGTTGCGTACCTCCGCACCTACACTGTGGATCGCCTGCAGACCTCCGAATAGTGCCAATTTGTCAGTCCTTCAATGTGCCACAGACTGTCAGATCCACAGATATGATCTTGCGCCAATGAGATCATGACCTCTCAATAGATCCACCTTACAATTTACAGATTTCACCTTGATTTAGATCTAGCGTTTCAAACTGATCACCCAAAATTTCAGATCTTAAGATGTTCAATATTCAAAAAGTGTCTAGCCAAAAGATCTCCTTTCCTTTTTATAGGCAAGCTCATACTCAAACCAAGGATCAAAACCATAGAGAACGAACACAAGGGACCAAAAACCGGGGTTCAATAATTTAGATGCTATACCATGGACCAAAACCATAGGATCATATACGTCGGACTAAACACCATGGACCATTCATAATAATTCCCACGTGTGCGTGCTTATCTGCATTGAAGTGAGTAAAATTGAGGTCCGCACCTTTTGAACAGAGCACCTGTGGGTATGTCTGCACTTGTTGGTCGGGGTACCTGTGGGTCCGCAGCTTTTCTTAGGCTCACCTACGGGTATCTCATTTTCTATGATTTTGAGAGCCTAAACATAGATATGCCTCTTGAGTGAGTTGCCATCAAGTACAACACCTGAGCCATAGCGCCAAACCTGAATCATAATGCCAACAATCTCCCCCTTTGGACTTGATGGCAACCCCACGATCCTCAAGGTCATTCTCCCCCTTTGACATCAAGGGAAAAGGGTTATGCTCCCCCTGAGAACATGCTGAAGACTCTGCTTTGCTGTGCTAATCATGCTCCCCTGACTATAGACCAGATCTGCAAAAGAAAAAAAAATTCTTCAAGAAGAACCATAATCCACCATACACCATAAATGACCTTGACATAAGAGCTAGAGACATATTAGTAGCAATATTCAGATCAACATCCATGTTCTCCTTCTGTACTTTCTCGTCCAAGATCTTCTACCATAATGCCAACAATGCATTATTTGAAGAATATATGCTCCCCCTGAACCTGTGCCATTCGATCTTCGACCAATCCATGAACCAACAAATGTACGCGTATACCCCATATGAAACTTGCGTACAACCAACAATCTCTGAAACAAATGAGATTCAACAACAAGATGATGCATCAACTACCCCCAGCTTTTTCCTGAGGTATTCAAAGGTCTCCCTGGGTAGTGGTTTGGTGAGTATATCAGCAAATTGTTCCTTAGAAGGAACATACTCCAACTTGACCTTTTGTTCAAGCACTTGTTCCGGAAGAAAATGATATTTGATAGGTATATGCTTGGTCTTTGAATGCATGACTGGGTTCTTTGAAATGCTGATAGCACTTGTATTATCACATAAGATAGAGATAGGTGGAGTACAAGTGATTTGAAAGTCCTGCAAAGTTTGCATCATCCAAAGAAGTTGTGTGCAACAAGATGCAGCAGCCACATACTCTGCTTCAGCTGTAGATAAAGAAATTGAACTCTGTTTTTTGCTGAACCAAGATACTAATATGGAACCCATGAAGAATGCACCGCCACTAGTGCTTTTTTTGTCATCCATGCTTCCAGCCCAATCTGCATCTGAATAAGCATGAAGTGTGAGATTTGTATTTCTAGGATGCCATAAACCATAGTTTTGAGTTCCTTGAAGGTACTTGAAGATTCTCTTGACTGCCTGAAGATGAGTTTCCTTTGGATTTACCTTCAATCTTCCAACTATTCCCACTACATGCATGATGTCTAGTTGGGTACCTATCAAATAAAGCAGACTTCCAATCATGGATCTATAAGTTGGTTGATGTACTGCTGCTGATTCATCATTTGTATTGGGGCGGCTGCATCCTGTAACCATAGCGGTACATACTGGTTTCGAATCTTCCATGCCATATTTCTTCAAGATCTGCTTGAGGTACTTGGTTTGAGATAAAAAGATACCGCCTTCATTTTGTTGGATTTGTAGACCAAGAAAATATGCCAGCTCTCCAAGAAATGACATTTTGAATTCTTTCTTCGTTACCAAGGCAAATTTTTTACTCATAGCTTCTTCATTACTACCAAAGATAATATCATCTACATACACAACAAGTATTAGAAACTTGTCATTTTCAATTTTTATATAAATATTGCTATCTGCTAATCCTTTTGAAAAACCTTGTTGATGAAGGTATTTGTCCAACCGATAGTACCAAGCCCTTGGATCTTGTTTGAGACCATAGAGAGCCTTTTTTAGTCTGCATACAAGATTTGGATCATTCCCAAGGATGAAACCATCTGGTTGCTCAATGTACACTTCTTCTTCTAAATCTCCATTTAGAAAGGCTGATTTCACATCCATTTGAAATACTTTGAACTTCTAAAAGCTAGAGAGAGCAAGGAACATTTTGATGGCCTCAAGTCTTGCAACGGGAGAAAAATTTTCTTCAAAGTCTATTCCTTCTTATTGATCATACCCTTTACAAACAAGTCTATCCTTGTTTCTAATTACTTCCCCATTTTCATTCAACTTGTTTTTGAAGATCCATTTTGTCCCTATGACATTCTTATCTTTTGGTCTAGGAACCAACTCCCAAGTGTTGTTCTTTTTGATCTGTTCAAGTTCTTCATCCATTTCCTTGACCCAACATTCATCTTTGCATGCCTCTTTTACATTTTGTGGTTCAGTGCAGGAGAGTAATGCCAAATAGCTTGAAGCTTCTACAATTGTTCTTCTTGTTTGTATGCCTGCCTCCCTTTGCCCCAAAATTTGAGATTCTGGATGATTCTTTTGAATATACCTGGATGGAGTCTTTTCTTCTATTCTTATCTATTCCTATGGTGCCTCATGGATTTCTTCTTCGTCATGAATCTGATTTGATGGTGATGGATAGTCCTCATCATCTTCGTAGTCTTCAGATCTTACCTGCCTGGGAGTGTTTTCTTCTTCATCAACCACTACATCAATACTTTCAACAATTTTTCCAAGCCTTTTATTATAACACTTGTAAGCCTTGATTTGGGGAGAGTAACCAAGGAGAATGCCTTCATCTGCTCTAGGTTCAAACTTACCAAGATGTTCATCAGTATTTTTTATATAGCATTTGCTTCCAAAAATTTTGAAATATTTCACCGAAGGAGTCTCACCATACCAGAGCTCATAAGGAGTTTGAGTGCTGTTCACCTGGACATTTGTTTTTTTTAGAATAACAACTGCAGCAAATGCAGCTTCACCCCAGAAAGTTGTGGGAGTTTCAGATTCATCAAGCATAGCACGAACTATTTGTTGAACCGTTCTGTTCATCCTTTCCACTACTCCATTTTGCTGAGGAGTCCTGGCTGTAGAGAATTCTTTTCTTATTCCATGTTCTTCACAAAAATAGAAAAATTCATTTGAGGTAGACTCCCCACCTCTATCAGACCTGAGGAATTTAATTTTGTGATCTGATTCGTTTTCAACCAAATCTTTGAAGGATTTGAATTTTTCTAAGGCTTCATCCTTGTGCTTCATAAGTCCTATCCAAACCATCCTTCAATAGTCGTCAATGAATAATATGAAATATTCTTCTCCACGAGGTGACCTTTTCCTAGAGGGACCACATACATCAGTGCGGACAAGCTCAAGTGGCCTGCTAGCTGATCCTTCCTTCTCAGGGAAGTTAGTTCTGGTTTGCTTACCAAACTGACATGACTTGCATATTGTATTTTCTGGAATTTTGATGTCTGGAAGACCACGAACTGCCTGGTATTTGCATGCTTTCCTTATTTGTGAGAAGCTTAGGTGCCCCAATCTCCAGTGCCATAGCCAGTGTTCATCATTCTTGCTTAGATAGCATTGATGCTATCCTTCTTTGAATATGTATAAATTATTTGGAGTTCTTCTGCCTTTGATTACTGTTTCTCCTGTATCAAGATCATGCACACTGTTGGACACCTAATCCTCAATGGGTTAGTGTGGAAGCCGAATGGATAAAAGGAGTCCAAGATACCTTGGGATGTGAATCCCAATGGTCACAACAATGTACTATAAATGTATATCTCCTGTTAATAAAAAATGAACTCACATGATTTATCTTTCCTATTGTTCTTGCTCCCATGTGTGTTTAACATGGTATCAGAGCAGGCGATCTCCTGCCCTGCTCAACTATGAGTCACTTATTTTCTGTGGCTTTTCTTACATACAAGTCCTGGCCCTTTGTGATTTAGATTCTCCATTATGAAATCCTATCAGCCATATTTTAGCTGCATTCTCTGCGCACACTTCCCCAAATAGGAAAATCTTGGCAGCTCTGACGCTAATGCTTCCACTGGTCTGAAATCCCTAACGCTAACGCTTCCACTGGTCTGACATACCTGTTCCTGTTGCTGTTGGATAACTGCTCCTGTCGCTGCTCCCGATATGCATACGCTGCCCTTATTTCATCCATGTCTGAGTTGAACGCTGAATAGTGGCTATTGAGAATGCTGAAACAAATTCGTGTGTTGGAGATTCGAGATATGTTGAAAGGAAAACATGAACCAACCTGTAAACCTGCATTTAATGTGACCATGTATACACTGCTCCTTTGCCCCCCTGTATAACGTTTGTCCCGACTATTTTCGTAAAGTTGGTATGAAGCATTTCCACAAGCTGAGGAACCATTATCACTGTCCTATCGTTAATATTGACAGGATGTGGTCTCTGGTATAAGACTGTACTCCACGGAGCTGCGCTAACACCTATAGGAGGATCGTCATTCAAAATTCTCACGCTGCTCCTGGTTCCGTCTGTTGCAGTCGAGTGAGGCGCTGCGGTTTGTATGGAGTTTTGATGTCTCTGTGGCAGTCTGAGAGGCCTTGACGGTGTGAAGGCATCTGCATTGTCTCATATTAACGGGTCTGAGGATCAGATGGCACGGGAATGGAACCGTTGCCCTCATGTTGTTGGATGATTGGGCGCGGTGATGGAAATGCTCCACAGTGAAAACCAGGGAAAACAAAGGGAAACAAAGGAACGCTCTTATCAACTGGTCTATGAATAATTAAGCTACTCTGTGCGGAATTGTCCCTTTCTCTGTAGCGGAATTGCATTCAAGTCCTGATGAATGCATATACACGGAGAGAAAACTTAGCCCAGAAAACTAACTCGAGCTGGATCAACACCAACAACAAGGTGATTTAATATGATCAACTTTTGTGAATGTTGTTAATGACAGAGTGAAATTGTTCTCAATGTTCAAAAACCGACGAATCTTTCTACGGTTTTCCCAGAAAACATGTTACCAATAGTTTGACATGTGAAGTCAAGTAAAGGGTATATATCGAGGTAGATGGTAGCAATTGTAAGTGCAAAAAGAGTGGGTGGATCAGCGATTAGAGGTGTCACGAAATTGAAGAGAGGGATCTTTGAATTGTATGGGTGAAGGACGCTAGAACTGCGCAGGGAAGTGCGCAAGGGTCATGCTCCTCCTGTAGATCAGAAGCCCTGCAAATGCCATCGTGGAAAGAACAAGAATGATTGTGCAACAGTGTTTCCATTGACCGGTCCAATTGTTGTTTGACTTTGGTTGCGTCCTGCGGCACCCCAGAGTTCAGTGTATACCACTAAATACCTAAATCCAGTGAATACTATGTTGCCAGGCCTGTATACGCCTCACCTCGACGTTGTACTGGTTTTTTTATTGCAATAAATTTTAAATCCACCGCTTGCATAATATATTCTCAACCATACAGTTCCGAAAAAAAAAAAAAAAAAAAAAAAAAAAAAAAAAAAAAAAAAAAAAAAAAAAACAAACAAACTTGAACAAAATATGCTCCAGGGATTGTTGTTGAAGGAGAAAATTTCTCTTGTTATATCAATATTGTTATCGTAATGCCTCTGCTCCTGTTATCGTAATGCCTCTTCCATAAACCGTGCTCTACCAGTTATATACATGCGTCATTGCACAATACATCCATGTTGTCCATCCAAGCTTCCTACGCAGGCCATCCCGGTCTACACTGATCAGACTTGTTGGTGAAAGAGACTCTCACAGTGTTATTTTATTATCGACAATAATATATATAAAAGAATGCACTGCATGGATGGGAGATACATTGTTTGGAGCTGAACGCAGAAGGTGGATGCTGGAATGCTAGAATGTTTTTCACTGATAGTGTGGCTGCTTCATTGGCACAAGATTCGAATTCTTCTCACAGTCACTTCTTCAGATCTGCGTGGGTCCCTTTCCACAGTCAACAGTGGTTTTGTTGCATCTATTAGGCCTAAAAACTTTGTGTAAGGTGCAACTGGTCTCATCATCATCTTGAACAACTCAGAGATTGTTGCGTTGAAGCAGAAATTCCAGATTGAAAGGTCACTCCTAGTCATTTGATTTGGCTATGAACATGATGAAGCTTGGGAAGAAAATATTTATCTTTTTAAATAATTCACTCAGGTCGGCAGCTTAGATATTGCACTAGTATGCATAGCATACACATGATGAAGTGATGGGTCAGTAGCATGCGTGCTATTGAAGTTGTAGAGCCTACTCACAAAGGAAAGAGCAATGTGATAGACCAATTGTGTGGGCTAATTGATTACTGCATATAGGAAACTTTCGAATTTTCCTCAGTTAATTGGCATTGTTTATTTGAACCTGTTTGATCATTGTTTCCCTTTTCATTAGTGTTTTCATTATTTTCTGGTCTTTACCTTCAACTCAATATCATCTTCTAAAGGCTCTATATCTCCATTGAGCTTGATCTTGCCTTTGAATATTTTACAACGTCTGTGTCATTACAATAATCCATATCAGACCATCAATTTTGTCGAGAATGGCCAAATTTTATGAAGTATTAGAGTTATTGGAAACTTTGATATAATCTAATGTCGATGACACAGTGAAAATAAGCAAAGACTCTCTTTCAGACATTCAAATTTGTCTACAAAATTCACAAGAGAAAATTGACTTTTTGTAGCTTGAATCTCAACTACAGCAGGAAGAATTACAACAGTGGATTCATTATTCTGAACTTGTTTCTGCTTAGAAGATTGAAATGGACTCCCATAAGCAGCAAGTTGATTCAGATCTAGTGCCCAATGAAGTCACATAATTGCATGCAGATGCAAAAACTCAGTCTGCACTTCCCAAGCCCATCATCAGACCTTGGGAACAGCTTGTCCACAACAAGCACAAAACCAGTCTTGGATATGACAAGGACTTGTCCTTTCATATTCCAGACTACTCAAAGCCCATACAGTTTCAAAGTGTTGGATTTATTCATGATAGTTCACCTGTTCTTCATTACAGTTCACCTCCAGCGATTCTAGATTTTGTTCCTCTTCTGCAACAACAACAACAACAGATTATAAAATGCCAACAATGTGATCGAGTTGGCCATCTGAAATATCACTGTTTTGATCTTCATCCATGTAAGCACTGTCATAAAACCAGTCATTCTTCAAACAGATTCTTCAGAAGCAAACGTCCTGCAAGAACAAAGATTCATCTTGGATGGATCACTTCTTGGCAATGGGCATCAACAACCAAGAAGATATTCCAAACACATGTTATAACTTGTTCCAGAATATTGAACAGTCTTGTAGTTGAGTTTTCTCCATCATCTCACCTTGTATCTGACAGGGGGGGAAATGATGGTCATCTACAAGCTTCAAAGTCACATCAAGCGAGCCTGAGCCACAACTTGCCACACCAGTTTCAGAGTTGTAGCCAAAGACAAATATGCCTGTGAACATGCCTTCAGTTGGCAATCTGGGACACTTCCTCTAGCAGACGACTTCAGCTTCTTGCTAGCTTTGGAAAAGTTCCGGGAACAAAATTGAGAACACTTCCTCTAGCAGAAGACTCTAGCTTCTTGCCATCTTTGGAAGAGTTCCAGGAATTGCATTAAGCATTCCAAAGTTGTTGGTCATCCTTAAACCATCACAGGATGAGACTTCCCTTTTCAGGCTGAAGTTCTCCCTTTTATGCAGGGTGAGACCTCCCTTTATTGGTTGAAGGTTTCCCTCTTCAAAACAATAGGAGCACTTCCCCTAGCAGAAGACTTCAGCTTCTTGCGAGTTTTGGAAGAGTTTCGGGAACTACACTAAGCGTTCCAATGTTGGTGGTCATCCTTAAACCACCGCCCTTTATACCAACATTTCATAGAGCACATTCAACCTAGTGCTGCCATGCATTTTTGCACATTTTTTATTACAACTCTCTTCTTGGACTCATACATAACCCTTCGGATTAAAGGGGGGAATGTTGGACACCTAATCCTCAATGGGTTAGTGTGGAAGCCAAATGGAAAAAAGGAGTCCAAGAGACCTTGGGATGTGAATCCCAACGATCACAACAATGTACTATAAATGTATATCTCCTGTTGATAAAAAATGAACTCACATGATTTATCTTTCCTATTGTTCTTGCTCCCATGTGTGTTTAACAAACACTACATCCATTTGATCGAAATATTACCTCAGTTCCTTGATCGCACATCTAACTGACACTCAATAGATTATGCTTTAAGCCATCAACATACATAACATTTCCAGCTTTGACCTTTTCTTTCAACAGAACAGAACCTTTACCTTTTATGAGCGCAGGGGTGTCATTCCCAAATGAGACCTTCTTCTCCTTTTCTAAGGCACTATATGACTGAAGTTTTTCCTTATCACCCATCATATGTTTTGAACATCCACTGTCGATGTACCATTGATTTTCCTGCCCATCCGCATATAAGGCTATACCACATATTTTTGGTTGCAGTTCTTTCATTCTCCATGTTTTGGCATTTGAGGCTTGTTCCTTCTGAGATGTTTTCTGAAACCTGCTCCTGCATTCAGAATCTTCATGACCGAAGTTGTTACAAATAGAACATTCAATTTTGTTTTCAAGGGAAGAAAAGTTATTGTAGGTCCTTTTTGTGATTCTAGTCATGCTTCTTCGTTTTTGAGCTTCTCTAGTCATGATTGTCTTATAGGTAACACATTGAGTTGCTTTGTGACCATAGTTATGACAAGAGAAACATTGGCCATTGAAGAAACTCCTATGATTATCATATCTAACAGCAAGATGATTGTAATCTCTATTGACATTCATTCTTGAGGCAAATTGAGAAGGTTTTACCTGTGTCTAGTTGTAGCTTCTGTTCATCCTTAAAGTAGATTTCCCTCGATTTACCTGGTAGTCTTTGTTCACTCTTGAGGTAAATCGTCCCTGATTTACCTGGTGATCTCCATTGGACCTTTTCTCACTCCTCCTTGCTGCATCAAGATAGCTTTTGGAGGTGGATGGTTTCTGCGCTTGAGATGTTTCTCCATTATATCCCAGACCTGCCTTGATTAGGGGAGAGCGCTGCACATTGATAATCTCATCTAGAGTTTCAGATCATTTAACAAATCTAAGATTAAGAGCTTTTGTTTTCTAAATCTCTTTTCTAAGTCCCACAATTTCACATTCTAACTTTTCATAATGTTTTTCCCTTTCAGCCAGTTGAAATTGCAGAGTATCAATAATCATATTTTTCTCTTCTAAACAAATTTTGAGTTTATAAATCTCTTCATAAAGACCTTCTTCATCTATAGCATACATGAAATCATCATCTTCAAAATCCATTAAAAGTCTATAATTATTACCTCGTTCATCTTCATCGCTATTTGAAAGTCCATCACTGTCTTCATGAGCGTAATAGATTTTCTTATTTACATTCTGTTTTTTGTTCCATCTAACAGGTTCCTTACCTTTGTCAAGTTTATCCTTATGAGGACATTTTGCAGCATAGTGACTGACTCTTCCACAAGCAAAGCATTTGAAGGGTAACTTACCTCTGAATCTTCCTGCACCCCGTTGAAGGTTCTTGAAAAAATTTGATTCTTCCTCTTCTTCTGACATATGCCCTGACTCATAGTAATCTTCTTTACCTAAAGCCTTGAACGCGGCTTCTCTTCTGTCTGATGGTCCTCCTTTCCTCATTTCGTATGCAGTTAGAATTTTGTGTAGCTACGACATGGTAATTTTCTGTAGATTCTCCTTTTCTTCTATAGCAAAAACTTTTGATTCAAACTTAGGAGACAAAGATCTTAGAACCTTTTCAACCACAACAGCCTCTTTTATTTCTTCACCCAAGTTTTTCATACAATTAACAATCTCATCTATACGAAGGAAATAGTTAGCCAAAATTTCATCATTGTACATTCTAATATTCTCATACTGAATTCTGAGGGTTTGAAGTTTTTCTCGTTTTACTTGTTCATCTCCTTCATAGCTCAGAACGATCTTGTCCCATATTTCCTTAGCGGATTTATACTGCATAACCTTGACGAATTCCAATTGAGATAGACATCCTAATAGAGTATTGACTACTTTTGCATTGGTTTCATATTTCTTCATCTCAACCGGATCTGTTGGAGTTGCTGATGGAAATGTTTACCCTGTATCTATGATATCTCAGACTTCTGTACCAAGAGATTGAAGATAGGCTGTGACTCTTACCTTCCAATAGACGAAGTTGGTGCCATCAAAAACTGGTGGCATGATCGATGCTTCTCTCTTGTAGTTGCTCATGATGATAGATCTTCCTTCAAGCGATCAAGCTTCTTCTGAAGGACCCGCTCTGATATCAATTGTTAGAAATAATACTTAGAGGGGGTCTGAATCAGTATTATCAGAAACTTTACAAATATTTTCAGATCTGACAATTGAAACTTGCATATACCTTCCAAACTTATAATTTAATTTATCCTTCAGATGTTTGTCATTAATCTGTATGTGATAACCATATAATAATGTGCAGGAACAAAAATAGATAGTCACACCAAGGAACACAAGAAATAAGGTGGAAACCCAATGTGGGTGAAAACCACCTACTGCAATATGTCTCTATCTTCTTTCAATTAGAAACTTCTTCTTACAATGATTTTTTACGGGTGCAGTGTTTTACCAATACGCAGGCTACAACCTATAGAGAGCTACAACCCTCTCTTGATTTCCAGCTTCTTCTGGGAGGGAGCTACAACCCCCTTAGCTCTTGTACTAGCTAAAATACTAGTACATAGGTGCTGACCTACAGAAGGCTACAACCTTCTCTTTTCTTCCAGGGACCATGTTTCATAAATTTTCAAACTGGATCCAAAACATCAAGTACATGTGCATCACCCAATCTCCTTTAAACAATGAACTTCTCAGAATGCAATAACCAGAAAATAACACCAGTAACCAGACACCAATTTAAACCCAGATCTCTACAGAAACAGGTAAAATACAGCGAAAATATATTTCAAGAAAGGTTTGCAACTTCACCGAACGAAACCTGCAGATATCCGCACTTCTGCCTTGACGAGTCTGCACAACTCCGCACCTTCACTGTTTACTATTCAGCGCACTTCCGCACCTACTCCGCTGATTCAACTGCGCACCTCCGCACCTGCGCCTTCTGCTACGTTGCATTCCTCCGCACCTGCACCTTCTTCTGCGTTGCATTCCTCCGCACCTGCACCTTCTACTGCGCTACGTTCCTCCGGACCTGCGCCTTCTGCTGCGCTGCGTTCCTCCGCACCTGCGCCTTTTGTTGCGCTGCATTCCTCTGCACCTGCACCTTCTGCTGCACTGCTTTCCTTCGCACCTGCACCTTCTACTGCGCTGCGTTCCTCTGCACCTGCACCTTCTGCTGCACTGCGTTCCTCTGCACCTGCACTGTGGATCGCCTGCGGACCTCCATGTAGAGCCAAATTCTCAGTCCTCCAATGTGCCACAGACTGTCAGATCCATAGATCTGATCATGCGCCAAAGAGATCACGACCTATCAATAGATCCGCCTTACAATTTACAGATTTCTCTTTGATCTAGATCTAGCTTTTCAAACCGATCACCCAAAATTTCAGATCTTAAGATATTCAATATTCAAGTGTCTAGCCAAATGATCTCCTTTCATTTTTATAGGCAAGCCCTTACTCAAAGCATGGATCAAAACCATAGAAAACCAATACAAGGGACCCAAAAACCGAGGTTCAATATTTTAGATGCTATACCACAGACCAAAACCATAGGATCATCCACGTCGGACTAAATACCATGGATCAATCATAAAATTCCCACGCGCGCGCACTTCTCTGCATTGAAGTGAGTGAATTTGAGGTCCGCACCTTTTGATCGGAGAACCTGCAGGTATGTCCGCATTTCTTGTTTGCGGCACCTGCAGGTCTGCAACTTTTGTTAAGCGCACCTGTGGGCTATCATTTTGAGAGCCTGAACAATGATTTGCCATTTAAGTGAGTTGCCATCAAGTACAATACCTGTGCCATAGCGCCAAACCTGAATCATAATGCCAACACTTATGATGGGGGGAGTTTTTCTGGTAAAATATTTTGATCTTAATAGCCCAATTGTTAACATGCAAATCAACAATATTTTTATTCCAAACATGTCAATTGACTTGGGTTCCACCATTAATCTTATTACATGAGAAACCATGGAGGCCTTAGTAATTTTTGGCCTAAGAAAAGACCCCATTATCCTTCAACTAATTAATAGGTCAACAATTAAATAAGAAGGAATTCTAGAGTATGTAGTGATATCTATAGAGCTATGGGAGTATCCTACCAAATTTATGATTCTTCATCCTAAATTGTCTGTGGGGGGATACCCTTTAATACTTGAGTGGACATGTCATGCCTCTACAAATTCATATATTCATTGCATATATGGGAGTATGACAATCTCCCATGGTAGCTCCACTAATCAGTTGACCTTATATCCTCTTACCAAGCATAGTGGAAAGGATAGTTCTCGCTTTCTAATTTGATGGAGATGATAGTGACGAGGAAGAGGTAGCTCAATGAATTCCTCACTATTGACCAATATCTTCCCATTAGAGAGAAAAATGAGGATAATGAAGTCATTGATTTCATTGCCTTCTCCTCTTCCTCTGCTTACACACATGCTCTTGACCACATAATGCAACCTAATGTTCAAGCGTCTCTAGCCTCGGCAAGTGATTCACCTCTTGAAAATGAGTCCTCAATTGAACAATACAAAGGGTCAAATTCAGAAACAGTTGAAATCAGTCCTACTAAAACCTTGAAGATTAAACAAGGGCTAAAAAAGTGGCAAAAAGAGTGATTGTTTAGATTGTTGCAAAAGAAAAATGATCTTTTGTATGGACTTAATTAGAAATTAAGGGGATCCATGCATTAGCGAAATTTCAAGGTCTAAAATGGGCCTTAAGAAATTAATAAAATAAGAGTTATGAATTTTTATTGAAAAATAAAGGAAACCATTTTTTTATTGTATTTTTGGTTTATCTCCTTGTAGTTTTACTCAAATGTTAATTGTAGACACACTTTGGATGTAGAATCCAATTCTAAATCCAACAAATACAAAATTTACATACTTCTAAGTAGACCCATTATAAAAGAGAGAGTTGAAAAAACATGAAAAAACATCTTCAACATGCTTTTTCATGTATTTTCATTTTTTTCCGATGTGGGTATACACAGAATTACGGAGATTGTGTACTCTTTAGATGTGGAACTTAATTCCACATCAAATGGTTGTTTACAATTGACATTTGAGTAAAACTACAAGCAGATAAGCTAAAAATACAATTAAAATTAGTTTTCTTCTTTTCTCTCCAAATATTCTCCCTTGGGGATGTCATCATCATCTTGAAACATATTGGTTCTTTTAAAGTTAATTTCGTTAGTGCATTTTTTGTTTTGAGGCCCATTTTTGGCCTCAAAATCCCCCTAATGTCTGACTTGTGTACCCATCACATTTACATTAACGAAGGATATTCGACAACCTCAACCTATTATGAACCCTACATTAAAAGAAATAGTAAAAGAGAAGTTGCAAAATTTTCTTACCATTGGATTTATATACTTTATTAATGACAACCAGTGGGTCTCCCCTCTTATCATAGTCCCAACAAAGAATGGTAAGTGGGGGATATGCATGGACTAAAGAGAACTTAATAAAGAAAAACACAATGATCATTTCCCTCTCCCATTCATCGATTAAGTCCTATGTAGACTCATAAGAAAGAAATACTTTTCTTTCCTCATTGGATTCAATGGTTACAATCAAATCCAAGTTACTCCCAAGGACCACGAGGAAAAAACATTCACCTATCCATAGTGGAAATTTTCCTATTATGTTTTTCCATTTGGATATGAAATGCTCTAGCCACCTTTTAGAGAGTGGTGATAGGTATATTTTTTGACCTTTTCCATGATTTTGTGGAGATATATGGATGATTTTACCACTTATGGAAATGAGTCTGATGAAGCCCATGATAATATGGATAAAACTTTAATAAGGTGTAAGTCAAATAATGTTGTCCAAAGTGTGAAATGATGTTGGTTGATAACATTATATTAGGGAATCATATATATGTGAAAATTCCTTGAGATGAAGGAACTGAAATTAATTCTCCTAATTGATTATTCAATTTATTAATTTGTTTATTAATATCTAATTAATCACACTGTAATTTCTTCACAAATAAAAATTACGCTATGGAAATAAAAATTTTGGGAACTGAGAATTAATGATAGCACACACACAAAAATTATGACACTGTTATGTTTTGGGCAATTGTCCTGGGAAAAAGCCAATGTCGGAAAATCGATGCAACAGTGAGGGTTTTTATTATTATGCAGCAACAAAATTTCTGAGTACAATAAAATGTCATCAAACTAGCGATTCTACCCAAGAGAAATACTGGAAAAATTATACTAATTAATTTTACCCTCTCTATGAACAATCTTGAAACTTGACTTCCTCTAAAAACAAAGTCGTACACTATGCTCTACGCAGGCCCTGTGTCACCCCTACGAAAATTGTTAAATGCTCTGTTAGCGCTTGAAATTTCACCTCAGGCTGAAAAAGGCAAACCTCAAGGCAACATCAAACCATTTAGCCTCGTAGCTAGCCCTACGGGGCAGGAGAAGGCTCTCTCCGGTCAATCTCAGTAAAATCTTCAATGGATGAGATGACCAATAGGGTAACACTGATTTTAGGCTAGTAAATTGATCAAAAGGGTTGATTTGGGGTTTTTAGGGTTTTTGGTGGCAAATTGAGGGGATGGCAATTTTGGGTGCGGGGATTGGACACAGTTTCTGCAGGGGGTTCTTTGGGGCGAGGTAGGAGACAATATTGATGCCTTTGATTGAGGTGGATGATTAGGAATGACAGGTGAGGATTTAAGGAGAGCAAACAATAACTTTGAATTCTCCTTAAACAGTAGAAAACATTGAAATTAAACAAACTTAAAAGCAGAGCATGACAGTCATGAATTCTTACTTTAACACTTCGTTTGCTTAATGTGCAGAAGGAAAAGAAAGGAAATGATTCACATAAAAAAAATTACAAGAACATTGAGAAACACACCATCAACACATGAGTCCACAAGAATCCCAAAGAGGACTGTAAAACCCTGGTCTTCCTTAGCCAAAAATTGCAGAGATACAGTGATAGCTTCTCCCTCAAGGGTCCAACCTTCCAACCCCTGAAAATGACTAAGAAAATACATAATATAGGCAAGCTAACACCTTTCCTTGCCTCTAGGGATCTAGCTCATCCTTCTAGGAGCTGTTTCAACCACTTCTAAACTAAGCACTACAAACTAGGCAGTCAAAACAACTTGCCTCTATAAACTTGGAAACCAATTCATTCATTTAATTTTTACCCTTTTCATGCATGAATCTTCTAGAAGAGTTACATAAGGGAAAAAGTGTCTAAAAATTACCATAATTACATCAAAGAGAATCATCATTCACCTCAAAAAGTCAAACTGAGTCAAATCTACGTTTTTTGGGCTGTACAATGCATTGCTGGACAATTCTGCCTGACGGGTCACGCCCCTTTGGATCCATGTTTGGGGCACTTTCATGTGGCAAAATTGAGAAAAGGTGGTATTTTTAGAAAGGTATGTGAGTCTACTTTCTAACCCAACTGGAATTTTTGAATTTGGAGTTCATTTTCCCTGTCAAAAATCAATTCTCCCAAGACAACTTTCTGCAGTTCAAAAAAGTGGCAGAAAGTCAAATTTTGCATATTTTTTGACTTTCTGGAGGCCCAAAACTTTACCAAATCTCTAGTCCTTTGATGATCATATGTAAATTTTCATGAAAAATATGGAAATTCTGAGTTTTTGCAAAATGGAGTTGCCGAGATGAAGGGTCTCATGGGGGGTGAGACCCGTTAATGAGCAAAAACCTATAAATTGCCTAAAAAAACCAAAATTTACCCAAAATGCTCAAAATTTCTTGGGATTTGTGTTGTGGATAGGCTATTTAGTGCCTTGGTCCTTGAGTGAAGCCTCGGCCAAGATATGGAGGGGATCGAGCCTCTTTCTCCGTTTTAGTGCCTTGGCCAACCTCCTTGGATTTAGCGATTGTAATTTTGACATTTCTCTAAAACCATGACACCTGTGCAAAAAGTGAAGGAGGTTTTTCTTCTTTGGCATGTTTTGGACAAAAACCTCTCTCAGTTTTCTAAATTTCATCTTTTATTGCTCTGAAACACCATTTGAGTGAAACTTATCCCGATGTGTGAAACAAGGAATTTTGTCGAAATGAAGCGAAATGAAGGGGATAAGGGGCTTCTAAATTCTTTGGGAAATTTTTGGAAGTAGGGAGGGATGTTAGGAAGTAGGGGAAAGTGGAATCTCAGAGATTGAGTGAGGGGAAGGGGTCCAAAAGGGAAAAACACAGGCCCAACCTAGAAAATTGCGAGGTTGTAGCTAGAAACTAGGGTTTGTGGAAAAATGAGGAATTTGGTGGATCTAAGGGATGGGAAGTGTTTGATATGGTACTTTAAGGATAGGGAAAGGTGTATGAACATCAGGAAACAAGTTTTGCCATTGATTTGACCGTCCAAGAGAAATTGGCTTTCAAAACCCTAGGAGAGGGAAATGAACTTGCCAAGGCACAACTGAAGCATGAACAAGGTGTAAAATGACTCATTAGACACTGACATGATAATGAAAACCCTATGAATGATGATAGACTCAGATGAATGATGACATAGACTGACATTTTGGCAACTTTAGAAGGAGTGAAAACAAACCCTAGACCTAATGCCTAGTGACCAAATTTTGCTTGAAAACTCTTTGAAAAGACAAAATTTGACCTTAACACTCTGAAACCACTTTGTAAGAGCATATTTGATCACTGGAGGAAGGTTGGAAATACTGACACTAACATTGGCTCCAATGGGGATGGTAGCTCCTTGGAGGTGCCAAGAACCTCAGACCTCTGGGAGAGCAGACCAGTGCTTTATCATCATTGGGCGATGGAGTCATTATTTCGGAAAACGACACAAGACTCTGACTCATTTATTGACTGAAAACTGAATCAAGCCGACACAATTATGAAACCAACATGACTGAAAACTGACTCACAAATGACTCATGACTGACTTAACGAAAACAAGAACTTACAAAGCTTTTGGAAAAAGGCAGCTATCCATCAAGATTTGGAATCATGATGACAACCACTTGCATACTAATGAAATATGTACAATCATGTGTAATGAGATTTCCAATGTAACCAATCGAGTATATGGCTACATACCAAATTTCTTCTCTCGCTTTTCTCGAGCAGGCGGAACGATGTACATGTAGGCAACTTACAATAACCACTGAAACCAAAGCTTATGATAACGAACCAGGCAACATTTATCTTCTCTAGTGCTTGCAAAAGGATGCCGAAGGGATCTTGATAATCCTGAAGCACTATCTTGTCTTGAGATCCAGTAGCAAAAATACAAGTACTCCCTTCATTCTAATCTAAAAGAAAAATTGATTTCCGAGGGATAGGAATGCACCGAGAAGTATGTGCTTCTGCCATCTGAGTCCTAGCTGTAGGTTCCTTGACCATGAGAAATCCTGGCATATTGTCTCTCTCAAGCTCATACGCCTCATCTTCATGGTCTAGGTCATTCTTAAACAAAAAAAAATCTTCAAGATTATCAAACATGACAGCCTTATCATCTTTGTGAAAGAAAATATTATTTGTTTGCTGATCTATAAAACCGATTACAAGACCGTCATCATTTTCAAATGAGGAAGAAGTTTCACCAACACTTTCCTGACTATGTGTGCACTGCAAATCTGTTGTAGCTTCGACTGAAACATGGCCTTTCAAGAGTTGATCTATTTCATCTTCAGACAAAGGAGACAATACCTTTTGTTTTCTTTTGCTCAAACAATGATTGTCTTCATATGACATGGCAATCAAATTATCATCTACCACTGAGTTATCAAAAGAAGATTTCTCACTTACCTGAACAAACATCCCATCTTGTTGTCCATGAAATGAACAGATTACCTCCTCATGAAGGCTTTGGTCAATAACTTTGTCTTCTTCATTCCAGATGATCTCAACAACAGAATTCTCCTTCATGGGATTCAGAACAAGGTTGTCTTCATCATCACGATCTGAATCTAGATTTGAAATGGTTGACTTGACTCTATCACATTCTGAAATTGAAACTTGACTTTCATGCATGTTGTCTTCTTCTATGGACAGATCTGGAATAAAACCCTCTCTTTCATCAGTTCCCATGGTGCTAAGATCTTGATCTGGTTGCAAAGTTTCCTGAGCATCTTGATGGGAATCCTCTAGGTTTTCTTCATGTTGCTGAAATGGATTCTCATACAGAACCTCCATGATCTCATCATCCATAAAATTATCATCTTTGTAATATTTCTCGAGGTTTTCAATAAAACTATAAGCATGCTTGCAACAGTCTTGAACTAAATTTAATGATGGATAAGAGTCCTTGTATCTTTCAATGAACATAGCATGAAAATCCTTTAAACAGTAAATACAAGCAGGCGGCAAACTTCAGGAAAATAAACCTTCAACTTGCGAATATGCATGTGAAATCTAACCAGATGTAAAGCAACATCCTTCTTACCATCATCATTAAATGTAGGCAGATTCCTTGACCAATCTACCTTGGGAATCTAATTCGGAAAACCTGGAATGTGATCTCGGATTATGGGAGCATACCTTCTTGCAATCCGATCCATCTTGAAAATCTCACAACTACTGATCTCTCTGCAGTGAAGTCACCATGAAGCACAGGTTGCTGGATTCTTCATGAAAGAAGTTGCCAGGTGAATGATTTCAGCCTGTGAAAACTCTCAACTAATCATCCAAAAGTTCATAGTTTACAAATACACTGGGATAAAAGTGCCAATGAAGCGCTACTTTCACAAGCTCATGGAGATCGACTGAAGCAATGTTTATCTACTAACGCTGTTGTAGAACAAGAGCGTGTTCGAAGGCTACCTGGCGTATCTTCAAACTCCGTCTAAGACTTATGAAATAACACGTCAATGAGCAAACGATAAGTTTTTTCTCCCTAGTATGGTCGCCAGTATGTTAGCGCTTGAAATTTCACCTCAGGCTGAAAAAGGCAAACCTCAAGGCAACATCAAACCTTTTAGCCTCGTAGCTAGCCCTACGGGGCAGGAGAAGGCTCTCTCCGGTCTCTCTCGTAAAATCTTCAATAAGGGAAGATGACCAACAAGGTAACACTGATATTAGGCTAGTAAACTTATTAGAAGGATTGATTTTGAAATTTTTGGGTTTTTGGTGGCAAATTGAGGAAGTGGCAATTTTGGGTGCGGGGATTTGACACAGTTTCTGCAGGGGGTTCTTTGGGGCGAGATAGGAGACAGCATTGATGCCTTAAGCTGAGGTGAATGGATGAGAAAGACAGGTGAGGAGCTAAGGAGGGCAAACAATAACTTTGAATCCTCCTTAAACAGTAGAAAACATTGAAATTAAAAAAAACTTAAAAGCAGAGCATGACAGTCATGAATTCTTACTTTAACACTTCGTTTGTTTAATATGCAGAAGGAAAAGAAAGGAAATGATTCACATAACACACTTACAGGT
>APFE030402856.1:0-11159 GCA_000404065.3 Pinus taeda
TTACAGGTTTTTTCCGTGTCGCGTCCGCGTCGCGCGCGCGGACATTTTGAAGGACTGCTCGGAATTTTTCAAACTTGGCATTTTTGGAAAGGGCATGCCAAGAGAAAAATTACCAATACTCGGGAGAAGTTTAATTTTGAGATTTGAGCCTCCAAAAGCTCAAAATACATCAAAAAAATGACTTTCTGCCCACTTTTTGAGTTGCAGAAAGTGACCTTTGGAGAAATGGTTTTTGAGGGGGCAAAACAACTCCAAATTTAGAAATTCCACTTGGGATGGAAAGTAGACAGGCCAAGCTTTCCAATGAGATATCTTGCACTTGATTTGGACCAGTGGAACCCACTCAAAAGTTGCTGCAAAGGTGCGCGGACACGAGAGACAGGGGGCGCGGACATGAGAGAAAACTTTGCCAGAATTGACTTTTTGGGTCAAAAAACACTGTTTTGACTATGGTTGATTATTTTTACTTGTAGATGATGGGCAAATGTAATATTTTCATGGCACTTTGATAGATTTTACCTCTCTTTACTCTTCTAGAAGCTTCCTTGATGTAAAAAGTGAAAAATTAATGCATGAATCAGTTAGCTAACTTTTAGAGGCATGTTGTTGAGCTGGCCTATTATCTAGTGATTGATTTAGAACTTGTTGTAACAGCTCCTAGAAGAATGAGCTCGACCCCTAGAGGCAAGGGAAGAGGTTAGCTTGCCTATATTATGTGGTCTCTTAGTCATTTTGAGAGGTTGGAAGGTTGGACTCTTGTGGGAGAAAGTTTCATTGTATATTGCACATCTATCTTTGCAATTTCAAGAGGAAGAAGGCCAGGGTTTTGCAGACATCCTTGTGGATTCATGTGGATTGTAGTGTTGATGGTGTGTTCTCTACATGTTATTGTAAGTTTGTTTATGTATTCAACATCTCTCTTTTGCTTCTTTTTGGACAGATAAAGTGGTAAAGTTTGAATACATGCTTTGACATGCTCAGCTTTTTAGTTTGTTCAAAATTTATGTTTTCTACTGTTTAGAGAGGACTCAAATGGTAGTTTGCCCTCTCTAGCTCCTTCTCTATCATCCTTGATCATCCATCTCAGATTAAAAGCATCAGCACTTACTCCTACCTTGCCCCAAAGATCCCCCTGCAAAAACTGTGCTCAATCCCTGCACCCTGAATTGCACTCCCTCCAATTGCCACCAAAAACCCAAAAATCTTTAAATCAACCCCCTTATCAGTTTACTAGCCTAATATCTTTGATCCTAATTGGTCAGCTTATCATATTGAAAGATCTACCGAATCTGACCCGAGAGAGCCTTCTCATACCGCATAGGGCTAGCTACGAGGTGAAATGGTTTGATGTAGCCTTGAGAGTTTGTCTATCTCAGCCTAGGTGAATTCCAAGTGCTAACACTTTCCATGGTTACCATGTTTTCCATGCTTACCATGCTTGCCATTCTATCCATACTTTCCATGTTGTTCATGATTTCCATGCTGTTGTTCATGGATAATTTGGTTAGGGCACTAGGTAGCCATAAACTCCTCACACAATCCTCGAACAACCCTCAAGAAAACTGTGACATACTCTCATGAGACACCTCTCCTAGAACATTGTTGATTAGGGCATGTTTGAACTTTCAAACTCTCCACATTTTCCTTTTTTTCAAGTGGTTAGGACTGCGGCCTACCATAGTCCCTCATTGTCACCTACAACCCACTCAAAACAGGCTTCCCTTACTTTCACTACCACAAACAACCCTTCTTCAACTCGGCTACCCTGCAAGTATACTCGGCCTCCTTCCAACATCTCGGTGCCTTGTTTTAGGCCTTAAAACAATCCTCATTTTTAGCCTCTTTAGGCCTACGTCTAGGGCACCATATGCCTACGGCTAGGGCACCATAGGTTTTGTGCCCAAAACAATAGCCTGCCAAAACATAATTCTCCCTCAATAAACCAAATTCAAATAGGGTCAATGCTGGTCAAAGTCAGCTTCCTGAAATTCCAGCTTCCTGAAATTTCGGTCTCCTCAAATTTCGGTCAAACATGGTCAATGCAATAGCTAGAAAAGATAGTCTTCCTTTTGCAAATGTGGAGAGAGAGAGGCCCAAAGATCCCTACCCAATCAAGATGATAGAGAGAAATATGAATGAGATGAGATTCCAAAATGAGGAGGAGGAACCTTGTACTTATATGCAACATTGAATGCTGGAGGAGGCTAATTTTATGGTTGGTCGGGCTTGACAATTTTTCCATAATCAAAATAAATTCATAACTTCATTTGTACATGTTAGAATAGGATGATATTTACATCAATCCTACACCTCTTGGAAAGAGGAATCCAAGAAAAATATCAGCTGCCTCATAAGAGTTATCCAAAGTGGTGTTTGGCCTTATTTGCCAAATTTAACAAATACAAATAAAATACCTTGATAGCTTTTTGAAGTGACTGTCCTTCTCTCCTATCTTTGAAACCATCCCTTCCTATAAAGTTTGATTTCATCCCCTTTCCTTCTTTAGGGTATTCAATATTGGTAGATTTGGAAGTGTCTCCTCTTCCTCTAAATGCAATGCCACAACCACTTATTTTTGCTAATGTGCCATAGGCCTTGTTACATTTCCCCTCATTCTTCAATCTTAACTTTTAGGATTCATCAAGAGATTTCACTTTGGAGGGATTGATTTTAAATAAATATCTTCCAGACGTGGTCTCTTTAGTGTATTTGTTAAACCTTTATTTTTCATATATTTCACGAAGAAGCACATTCTATAGTCCCATATGTAGAGGTGATTTGTCATGAGTGAGTGTAATTCTAATATCATGTTGGCTTTTCACATTAAATCGCATTGTACTTAAATATTCACCAACCTAGGTCCATTTTAACCCCATATCTATCAAGCACCAAGAGTGAAAATTATTTGAGGTGTAGACCATTTTACATGTATTTGAATTGTAAAAACTGTTGCACCTTGAAATATTTGATTCCCCTCTTGGAACTTTATAGATTAAAATTAACATGGGTGATAGGTCTAGGCTTGGGATAATGACCAGGCACAATTTTTTGATCCTGCCCACCATAATGAGTCTTTCTATATATAAGACATGGTTAGTTACAACATATAGTTAATATTGGTCATGTAGTTTGTACAAATGAAAATTTTGTGGTGAAAATTTTGGATAACCCTATAATCAGTTATTGAGGTAAAAAGTATTACATTTTGTTTGCAGATTCTACAGCCAACAAGCAAGTGAAAAAATTACAAGGCCTAATGTTGACATGTAAGCAAGTTAAGTTTTGGCTAAATGGTATGTGAAACTTAATATGGCCTAAAGACAATGAGAAAATAAAAAAAAATACAAGGGCTACTTTTGTGATGTAACCACCTTTTGTCTAATTGGTATGTGAAATTGTTTATGACACCAATATGGGCATTTGCAAAGTACATGTCTCAGCATTTCCTTTCCCAAAAGGATTGTTTGGTCCCAAAGTCTTTAAATAGGGAATTTGAAATAAGTTCTGAGTGCACCATCTTTACTAGTTTAGTGCCCAACACCATTGTGCTTAGTCCTTCATGTGGCATTGAACAATGTCTTGTAGGTTGTATTTGTTGAATCTTCAATAAGTATTTCAGTGAAAAATAGTTAATTGTTATGGTTATTTACAAAAGTAGGTGCAGTTGCTGGTAGCAGTTATCGATTACTTTAGTATGAAAATTCTGGTGCAAGACATCTTAGCTGAGTGGTTAAGTAGACTTTAGTGATAGGGAGTTGATGGATATGCCACAATTGTGTGTAGGGAATTTACTAAGCATGTACTATGAAAAATGCCAAATGGATTTGGTGATAATGCATTACAAACAAGATACAATACCGGATTCAACATTTGTGGATGCTTACAACAATATGATGAGTTCTATGTAGGCTAATTTGATTCTGCTTTGGATGATATACTTGTAAATTGATTATTAATAGGGGAGTCGGACCTGTGCAAAAGCTAATTGGAGTTGGAGACGTGACTATGTGCCACATTGCATTAAATGTGGAAAATCACTTTAATGCATGTAGGGAAATACTTTGAAAGATGTTGGACAAGTGGATGAAGCAATTTATTGTTACCAGATTGCACATTCTTTTGATTTCTTCAATGTTCTATAAACATGTTTCATATTCTTCTTAAGATGTTGTTTCAAGATGTGGTTTGGTTTGCTTTAATTTTGGATTATGTTGCATTGGATTGCATAATTACGGTTTTGATTTTATGCTTAGCTTGTAATTATAGTCTTCTCTTTAGCTTGTAGAAAACCATCCACAAGCCCTCACCAATATTGGAAGCATTTACATGGAATTGTAAGCTTTTGCATAAACATTGTAATTGTCATTTCTTTCCTTTATGTGTATTTGTATACCTTATAAAAGGCTATGTAATGGTGAGGCACTTGTAGTTATGTCAATATTGAATGTTTTTTGATGCATTTAACTCACTTTCAAGGTTCATAAATGCTTGTCGATTTTCACATTAACATGATATAATTATGGTAATTTTCTTGATGCTAACTTAATGCAGGAATATGACGAGTGCAACTGCCAATTTTTATAAGGAAAATCTAGCTATAACAATAGGCTTGTCTTCCCCTTACATTAATTTAATAATAATCTACAAACAACAAGTGAGAAATATTTAGTATGGTTTGCTTATACTGAAGCATTATAGTTCTTTCCTCGGTGTTAATGAGGTCATCTTTTTAAGAAAAGATGGAAGTTAAAGGTGCATCTAAGATCTATCTTATAACTTAACAAATTGATATTTACGAGGCATTGTGCAAAAGCCCTTGCTTGTTATAATGAATTTCTTCAGATAGATCCAATGGGAGTTGGTCTCGTAAATAGCGGAAACAATATCAAAGAAATTGGTCATATTAGTGAAGCAATTCAGGATTCTATATGAGTTTTCATAGTTAGACCTACCATGGCTGAAGGCCATACAAACCTTGCCTTGGCTTACAAAGACATGTACATGTATATATTTTAGATACTATGAGGTGATCTATTATTCATTTATTTGTGAATGAAGGTGTAGCTATGTATACATTTTTCTCAAATTTCATTTCTGTCCTACAGTAGTTATGTGAAAACTATTATTAAGAGTTACAAACAAGTCATAACACTACATCCTGATTTTCCGGAAACAACATGCAATATTTTGCATACCTTACAAGTTCTCACGGATTTTCATTTGCAGCCTTTTTTTTGTTTTCATTCTTTTTGAGGTGGTGGAAGGGACGTTGTGGGATCAATTTATTTATTTGGTATTCTATGGTTTTGTGTGTTGATTTTGTATGATGTTTATCTTTAAAACGTTTTTAGTTGGATATTGGTTTTTATCCAGATGGCTAGGAAGTAGAGTTTGGATAAACTAGGGTTTGGAACATATATATAGATGCATTTTTATATAGTTTGGAATTACTCTGTTTAGGTATTCTTTCGATGAACATAAGCTACATGTTGTCTTTCAAAATGGCAATAGTTCTATGATCTGTCAAACCATTCATTCATAGTTTCAAGCACATTTCATGAGGACTCAATAGATCCAATCTTCCTATCCATGGCCATACCAAAACCATACATACAAGAGGTAGGAGCACACTAAATACTAAGGTTTCTATTCAAAACAACTTTCTATCGATGTAGTCTATTAATGAAGCTACGCTTGTCTAGCAGAAATTGGAAAAAAATGGGTCTCTGCATCTAGTCTGATACCAGTTGGAAAACTGTCGAACCACTTTAAAGGAGAGCCTTTGTAAAACAAAGTATGAGAAAATTTGTCAGAAGAGAGTCCCAAAAAACAACTTCGAAAGACTAAGATAAAATAGTGGTAACACAACATATATTACCAATGCAATTGGACCTAAAAGTGAAATTAGGGAATAACTTCATTCGTCAAATGATTTCGAGTTAAGCTCTCTTTCTTTGAGATGTTGGTGATTAACTTTATTAAAAGCAAGAAACCCAGTATTCCATTAATAATTTTTTCCTAGATCTAGGTCCTCATGCTTAGAAGAAACTATGTTATCCTTAAAAATGACCTTTATAAGAACTTGTAGATTTTAATCTTCTTTCAAACCACTAGATGAAGCTTGTTATTCTAGAGCAACAAAATAAAATATTTCCAACCTTCTCAAACCATTGGATGAAGTCTATTCTTCTGGAGAAGCAGAGGAAAATATTCCCACCCTCCTCTTGAAAAATGCCTTTTGCCAAAAATCCTTTGGTCTTAATAGTGACCATATGCTGAAGTTTGCATGCAATATCTTATTTACATTACTAAAGAATTTGTGCGAAACATCTAATTTGCATTTTCAAAAAGCAAGGTGTCCAATGCTATGTTTCTGGCCTTCTACACACCTGTTTAGTAATTTCGGCTTGAAATTGGATAAGGAAGAGTTAAGACCTCACCCTATGTCATAAGGTGCCAGAGCAAGAGTTGAGACGGTGTCCCAATATATTTCCCTATTCAAATATTTTAGTGGTTTGGAAGATGCCACCTACCTTAATTCTTGTGTCAAACACTGTATCTAATTTGCAAAAACAACAATGCTCTTATTATTAGAGCTCAACTCTCCTATTTCATCTATTTATTTTAACAATCTTGGAAAACTTGCATTCACTTTTCAGTCATACATATACTTAGGCTACATTTCAATGGTTTTGGAATACTAGAGGGGGTTGGAACCAAGTGGTGACTACCATGTTGTCCCTTTTAAAACCACTAGATTTCAAGCCTCCTTTATTAATTGTCAAGCATGTTGGAAAGCCAGATTGATGAGAAATTTTGCAGAGGAAGAGCTTCCTCCTCGAGATTCCCATGTGTAAAGTGTTCAAAAGCTTAATCTACTATTGGCCTTTCCCACTTGCCTCTTATTTTGGAGAGGATTCCAATCAATTCATATTTCATTGGTATAATGATAGTAAAAATCACACTATCTTGCACATTTGGATAAAATGATCAAGAAAATTAGAATGATCTTATACTTCGTTTTTTATTGTTTTTAAATCATTAGGCATTTGTATCCGCTTGTGGGTCCTATACACATATAAATTACTTTTTTGGGACAAAAATATTCCTTATTTGGGCCAAAACACACCCTATTTGGGCCGAAACATTTTGGAAACTAGGTATGGATTTTTGAGGGAATCAAGTTAAGCAAGTTGTTGGGTTTGGATCCTATACTTGCCCATAGCCTATCATAAGGTTTTCTACATCCTTAAGTAGGCTGGAAAATGAAGTATCTAAACCCGTGTTTTAAAAACCAGTTGAACCGACTTAGAATCGCCCCAACCAATCGATCCAAACCCCTGCCCAGGTCATCTTGGTACAAAAACAGGTTCAAAGGTTGGTATGTTACCGAACCTACCGAGCTGGTCATCGAATCGACCAGTTTGGTAATAGACTCGCTAGCTCGGCCAAGTCCAATGTAAATCGGCTGAGCTAGTCAAACCCAGTTGGCGGTAGAATTTGGAGGGAAATCAAACTCCAAATTTGATTATTCCTTAGTTTTTTCTTATCCATCTAACCTCTCCCAAGCCTATAAAAGTTGCCCAACACCCTCACTGCACCTTCTAGTGCTACTACTTCTGCAGTTGCAGTTCAAGATCACGATAAGGAGGAGACATGGGTTCCTTATATAACTCTAATTCAAAGTCTGAGCCAGATGATTTTGGCTGCTCTAGTAGTAGCCAAGAGTCACTTGTGAATAATGATGTTTTACTTTTGTTGTAGAGGCCATTTAGAGCCTCCTTGGTTATGCATTTTTATTTGATCTCTATATCATGTATGTATTAGACAGTGCACTGGGTCCCATTTTGATATAATGGATATATTCATGAGACTATTTTGATCATATGTTGTCTTCTCTATATATTCTAATGCTTTGTGTTTAGAAACATGAATGAAAATATTTAAAATTACATTTTTTTCCTAAAAAAATATCTATTTAATGTATTTTTTACAACAACTGAGTCATTGAAATCAAACCGGCCAAGTTGATATGGAGTTAGAGTCGGAGTCGACCCTTAGCCAGTTCCGAACCCAAGTCAGAGTTTTAAAACACTGATACAAACAAAGTAGGCGGGGTTGGTAGAGGACTTATCCATACCAATGGTGAAGCTTTACTTGTCCCAAAGGAGCAGTAGCACTAATGGAGGGTTTTCCTTTTAACTTGTGCTAGCAAGTAGGTTAGAAAAAGGTTCTGGTTGTTTTATATTGTTGATTTCCTTGTATAGCTTAGTTTTTGGGTACATGGGCTTGGTTTGGGGAATTCTAAGAGTAAGCCTAGAAATAGCCTTGCCCAGATCAACTGAAATTCCTACCTTAGGGGCGACATTTGTGCCAAATTAGCATGTTTAGGTGGTGAAAGCTCCCACAACAACCTTTTCTACATATTCATTTGCTTGCCCTACTAGTTGACATTTATATGTAGATTTTATGATTTGTGTCAGTTCCATTCAGTTTTGGAAGTCAATCCACATGTGTTAAGAATGATTATAACATCTTATCTTTCCCTTGAAATCAGTGATATCAAGGAATACAAATGGCATTTGAGTGGTGATAATTTATGAGCATTTGGTAGGAGTGGAAATTAAGGTGAATTAGTGCCTTATCCTTGAGAAAGGGTTTTGGTCACCCTCGAATTGTTTCATATGTATTTTAATTGAAATTGTAACTCATATTTATTATGGCTGTTGTTACAACGTGCATATTAGAATAATAAATGTGTATAGTTATTGTAATTTTGCTATTGTTTTTTATAGCTATCATCACATTAGCTATAGATTTATTAAGTTTTTAAATATTGATGTGTTCTTAAGTTTGATTAGTGCTAATTTTGTTGTAACACTATTTTGTTATTTATTTTCATAGAAGGCATACATACATATATATGTATATTCAACTCATACCTATGGGACTGTTTTCTAGGCTAGTAAGTGCATATAAATTTGAGGGACTAGTTTAGCTATATTGGCTAGTCTAAGTAATGTCACTTGGTCAAAAATCAATAATTGAGAGGATAAAGAATTGAAAAATTAGTCTCTTTTCCTTCCCATCATCCTCTAGCGCTCCTATATTTCCTTGTAACTTCATTCTCAAAGGGGTTGTTGGTCAGGAGGAGGAACTATATGAATTGTTCAATGACCATTGAGCCATGAACCACATTTTATGGCAAGATTTTTGAAATGAAAGTTGACCATTGAGCCATGAACTGCATTTCCTGTTTAGGTTTTGAGGGTAAAATACCTGGTTTCATTATGATGCATTCCTGTGTTTACTACGCGTATTTTACTATTGTGTGATCTCCTATATGATGGCTTATTCTCACCTATGTTTTAATGATTTGTTATGGAAAATGTGCATTGTTGGAGGTTAACTATGTTAAGAATCGATGTTTTCCATTGTCTTACTAAACAAAACAACCATGAAACCGAACTTGTCGAATCAAGTTTTTCTTGCTAAGATGTAACTGTTGCAATTGCTTGGCCAAATTTGTGCTTCAGTTTTTATATAACAGCAAGTAATGGATGATGGAGAAATTGTTGCCACTTAAATAGGTTGTGATTAGTCTTCAACAAACTTATACACAAGAACTTGTGAAGGATTTGGGTTGTGTCTCTCTCTTAGAGCCCATGAATAGTCATTCACTAAAGTTTAAGACCATAGACAACAGCAAAGGCATTATGTTCTATGCAATACATAGTAGTCTTCTACCCTTTCATTGTTCAATTTGATAAATTCCTATAGGCAACAAACCATGTGTAACAAGTTCGAGTTTATAGGGATTATCTGGTAGTCAACTGTTGGGCTAAACCCCCACAAGTGGTTTTCAAAAATAGCTTTAGCATACCCTTAGAATTCATGGTAAGCTAACAAGTGACATAGTGGTTTGAATCTGAAATATGTTGATGACATGATAATATTAATAATGCACCTTCGAGGTTATGCATGGCTATTCATACTAATTGGTATGGTTGCCTAAAGTGTCTGTAGCAGAATTTGCAACAACAAATTCACAAATTATTGGATCTCTTTTGATTTTGAGATCCATTCATCACAAGGGATACAATCCGTTTGCTAAATTCATTTCTTATATGGAGGAACAAAAAGTTATGTCTTTCCAGTCTAGTAGTTCTAACATTGATGTCCAAGGTAGAATTTTAGACATTTATTACATACATGGCTACTTACTTGGGAGAAAGTAGACTTTTAGCACACTAGGTCATGGTTTGGATCTATTCCATGTGCACCATTTATGGAGAACCTTTGGCAAAAACAATTCAATTATTCATGCCTAACTTGATTTCTAATGTTAACTACAACACAAGAAAGGTACAATATTTGCTTCACTCACTAACCCTCATTGGAACAACATTTGGCTTTTAATTTGTCTCTAGGTTCGTAGGTCCCTACTAAAATGCTTAATTAATGCCCAATGTTGCAAAATACTCAACTTGGACAAGCATCACAAGGAAATTCCTCACCTCACAATCTTTCCATCCCTAACATATCTAGTAGAAACATTTGGCATGTCAAGGGTTAATTGTTGTAGGTGGAGTTTTGATTGAAACAAGACTGCAAGCTAAGGAATACTGGAGCAATAATATCAAATTAGATTTTTCCCAATATGAGCTCTCTCACCTCTCAAAAATTACAACATGATGATATTGGTCACTTTCGTAGTTCTCCTAAACAGAAGTTTGAATTCTGGATCACTAATTTTGGGTTGTAATGCATTACACCGAAGCCAGTTAAGTTCCCTTTGCGCAATTCATTTTCTTTGGGAAATTCTTAGTGTGAAACTTTAACTATGGTTAGTGCCAATGGTGTCATGGAAGTAGGGACAAAAGGTGCTACTAAGATTGTAGTGGGAAATGTACAGTCTCTATTTCCATTCCAATTGGTGGCATGCCTACAAAAAAACCAGGCATGCCCCACCTTTCATCTTCTAATTTGCAACAGACAAGTAGTAGTAGTCTTGTAGAAAATTTCATTAGCACTGACATCCAACAAGCCAAATGGGAAGGCGTTTTGTTGGAAAATAATGGTGATGTTGGAGCATCATTTGATTATGGAAATAATGCATCTAATCATCTTTTTTTGATAACAAAAGCAACTTCTTGTGC
>APFE030402864.1:0-13841 GCA_000404065.3 Pinus taeda
TTAATATTGTTCCAAAGATAAAGTTGCGTAAGAGGTTGGGCGAGGGTGGTTGTGACAAGTTTGCATAAAAATGTTATTGCCAAGTTTAAGACCATTGCAAGGTGGTTGAAAGAAATTAACTGCAATATTTGAGTCAAGCAAACTTGTCCCTTGTTTATTGCGGAGTGTCACAATAATGAAAATAATATTTTTTGTCATTTTATTTATTTTAGAAAAGCTTTGATATTGTTCCAAAGACAAACTTGTGTAAAAGGTTGGATGAGGGTGGTTGTGACAAGTTTGCATGAAAATGTTATTGCCAAGTTTAGGACCATTGCAAGGTGGTTGGAAGAAATTACCTGCAATCTTTGAGTCAAGCAAACTTGTCCCTTGTCCCCAACTCTTTTTGACATACTTATTGATAAGTTAGAAGAATTGGTTGGAAGATGGATGTTGTGTTGGTCTCGTGCTCACTGGTATAGTCATAACTACTCTAATTTATGTTGACAATGTTGCTATTTTGGCAAGGATCCATTATGATCTTGATGTGCAAATAATAATCTTCCAAGAGTTTTGTTCCAATATGGGTATGATTGTAAATACCTCACAAAACATAAGTCATGATAATTAAATTTAGAAATATCACATATGATACTTTCATATATGACAATGACAACTTAGAGGAAGTTCCTTCATGCAAATATCTTGAATCGGTATCCATCACAAGCTCAACTAATTATAGCATTGAGAAAATGATAAAAAAAGGATGGAAAACTTATTATGGGCTTGAAAGTAATTATAAGTAAGTATATATTTGTATTTAGGATCAAAAGAAACTACTCTTTGAGATTCTCATCACTCATATCATTTTATATGGATGTGAGGCTTGGAGTTGCAATATATCTAGAGATACATGGAGGAGGTTAGAACATTTCCAAAAGAATTTTATAACCTATAATATCAAGATAAAAGACAATACACCATATCATATCCTCTTGATTAAAGCAATTCTTTACCCCATTGATAGAATGGCTATGAATAGTTAGCTTATGTATAACAAGAAGTTAAAGAACATGAAAGATGAGAGGTTTCCTAAAATTTCTTCTAAGCCTTGAAAAAAAACGCCATCTTCATCTCAAGTTGGGGTAGCAATAGGATGCCAAATAGGGGTAGCATTAGGATGCCCAATCTTGGCTAGAATATTGGGAGAGAAAGTAGATCATTTTGTAGAATAAGGATAGTATTAAATCATCAAAATTTAGGGAGAAGTTGTGGGATGATAAAGACCTAAAGGGAAAAATAAAACTAAGATATTATAAGGAGGTGATCAATCCAAATCTTGAAAATAAAAAATATCTCTCTATCTTGACTAGTGTAAAGAAGAAAATAAGCATTGTTAAAATAAGAACAAATTCTCATGAGCTTCATAGTGAAACTATACATTGGTAAATTCCCAAAACACCATGGGTGGAAGAGTCTATTACCTTTGTGACACTAACATGGTAGAAGATGAAAAGCATTTTATTTTAGAATGTCCAACTTATACTCACATTAGATTTAAATTTCGAAATATTTGTCACACTACGAAACTTCTTGACTTTTTAAGTCAATAAAACTATGGTGATTTTGATTTTTTTTTTGAGCATAGAAATCAAATTCTAATAATTCTAAATAATATTACCTTCTTAAGGTTATATAGACCATTTAGGCCTTAGTGGACTTTAATCATTGTTGTTATCATAATCATGAACAACTACATTGTGATTCATCTTTAATGGCCGTATTGAAGTAGTCGTCATAAAATTTGAATATTTATAACATTGTTGTCAATTTAGACTTAGGTTAATTGGGCCATAGTTTAATGAAGTGATTTTTTGTCAATTTTGATAGATTTTTCTTGAAATTCACTTAAAATTTTGAAAAGAAAAATAGTTTTAAGTTGTTCAGTCTATATAATTAGAGTGTCCTACAACTACATGAAATGTTAAATCCGTTGTTTTTATATTTTTATTTAAATAACATGCAAATATCAGCAAAAATCATGTACCTAATTTAAGAAAAAAAATACTAAATTGGTAATTGAAAAAATAACATTAAAAATTCAAAACTTTCAATATCTTTCAACAAAATGACTATATGAAACCAATATCTTTCCAAATTGGAGAAACTTAACATGTTTTGTAAAGATATATGCAATTTCAATGATCATATTGAGTATAAATTTACTTGAATCTCTTTCCAACCAATGTCTTGCGAAATTAAACAAATTTAATTTTGTTGTGTAAATATCTGTGCAATTTTAGTCATCATATTTGGTATAAAAAAAAATGCAATGCAATTTGTTGAATTCCAATATTATGATCGTTAGTTCAGCGTTGGAACTAAAATTGTATGGGAGATTGGGACTATTTTTTCAATAAATAGATCCAAATTATTACATTGATATGAATGTTATATATTGGATCAATCTCCAACTATGGTAACAAAGTGTTGAAATTAACCAACAAATGCAACCATGAGCATGGATATTGATTGACATATGTGTTGGTTAAGATTTTTCTTAACAAAATGGTGTTTATTGTCATTATAGATTTTGTTGACGCTGTGATCAACACCCTACAAAATTTTCTCACACTTGAATTTTGGATCCTACTGAAGATCTTACGGTCTGTCATCTTATGGTTACTCCATGGCCATTTGATGTTTTGTAAAGTGTTTAAGTCTTCTTCCTTGTTTTAAACTATTAAGTCACTTGCACACACATGCTCAGTGTTCGATGAGTTCATGAGAACACTTCCTTTATGCAAGCTTGGACAAGCATAGAACTGTCCATCAAGATGTGACCTGGGTGATGTTCAACTCATGTTGATAGTAAGTGCACACTTTTATTGAGAGCCCCCCTCACTTTGTTGTGTTTGTACTTCCATTTTGATGAGTTTCCTCAATTGTCGTCTTTTGTGCAATTTTGATTTCACATCTTCTGTTGTTTCTTTTGCTCGCATTACTGTAATAAGTGTCATTTTCATGTTATTTTCACTTTGGCTTTTGTTGCTTCCAAGGTCATTCACATTTTGCAAGTGTCATCTTCATTTTGTCCTCCTGTGGCAGGTGTTGTTTTTGTGTTTTCAATCCTGCATGTGTCACACATTTGCATATCAGTAAAGTCAGTTCTGGCACACTCTTCTACATTAGGTGGTCTTACATATCATTGGAATATGCACTAGACACATTCCTAAAACTTAGTGCACCTTTTTTCGACAGTCATCACATCTATCGTAACTTGTGTTCTAAGTGTTGTAATGTGTCATTTCAATTGTCACACTTAGAAATGGGTGTCTCTTTGTTGCTATTTTAAGGTATGACTATTGTTCATGAGTCCTATGCATTTTGTTGGCTTGTATTGATGGAATTTATGTGTGCAGTCCATGTTTGAATCGTGTTAGGATGGATTTCTTTCTCCTACTCTACTTGTCCCACACTTAGCCATTTTGAGAGCTCTTCTTTGTCCTTCAGCCCAGTGCAAGTTCTAAAGTCATTAACCCTTTTACTAAGTGATGAACACAACTTACTCATGAGCCTCATTGACATATATTTCCTCACATACTTTTGCACTAAGTATTTTTTAAGGTCTTCTCCCTCTCACAGTGCATTGGTATTTCCTAAGGATAAGTCACCTAGCCATGTGTTTCCTCCCTTAGTGAACAACACATTCTAAATGAAAAAGTAGCCACTGCTGGAGAGAACTGTGCTCTCCCAAGCCTTAACACACTTTGAAATAATGAAGCATACTTAGAAACAATAAAGAAAATTCAAACGCTCAGTAAAAAAACACACTTCATAACAAAAAGGACCCTTTAAGCACACTTTGAAATAATGAAGCATATTTCAAAACAATGAAGATCCCCTGTCGCTTAAAAAATCACATGGCACACTCCTGAAGCTTGAAACTTTTGAGTGCATGACGCACTCATCAAGCACAAAGCCTCCCCTTAGAGAACATTGAACACTCACGAAGCACGAAGCCTTAAGGCATATGACACATTGCTAAAGCAAAAAGCCTTCATCCTTCCATTTGAGCAAATGGTGCACTCATGAAGCCTAAAGCCTTCGAGCACATGGTGCATTCTTGAAGCACAAAGCCCTCATCCTTCCTTTTGAGCACATGGCACACTCTTAAAACAGGAAGGCTTCATCCTTCTCTTAAATAACGCGTGGTGCAATCACAAACCCTGAAGCCTTTATTTGAGTGCACTCCTTTAGCTCTAAGAACTGCACCCTCCTATTTCCTCTTAAGCACACAACCACACTATGAAGGCTCGAAGCCTGACCCCTTCATCCCTTTGGTGTGCACCCTTGCACCCTCCTTATTCCTCTTGAGTGCATGAGTGCACTTGGAAGGCTTGAAGCCTAACCACTTCATCCCTTCAATGCACGACCATGCACTCCCCTCAACTTCCTTGAGCACATGAACACCATCTTGAACCAACAAATGATTCTCCTTCATGCTTCAGACCTATGCCCTATACCCTTGAGTTCTCTCTCTTGTGTTGGAGCACAGAAGAACACCTTAAAGGCCTATTGTGATCCTTGATAAGTTTGACCACATCCCCCTAATCAAGCCTTCTTATTTTAACCCTCTCACAGTCCTGTCATGGTGCAAATTATTTCATGAGTTAGGTAGTGATAGAATAGATGTTTCTAGACTGATTTTTCCTCGACATCAATGATTTTCATTGGTAGGAGTTCCTTCCTAGCATGACAAGGTGGTTCTTAAGAGAAGATAGTAAAGAGGAAGCATAAAGAAACACGTGCAGAGAAGAATAAAAAAACAGAGCTATCACATTGACATGAAGCAAATCATGGATCGAGACAGAATAAAGACATTACATGATGACTTGGATTCTGATCTTTATTAAGACCCTTTGGAGGGTGAAAATGAGAAACAATATGGATCTTTCATAAAGATGAAGCATATATCATATCTATTATCAAGAATGCAAGATGAAGCAACAAGGAAGACAACTTAGCATTGCCACCTCATCATGAATTTCATGTCGTCATTTTCAAGTTGTATTTTGTACCAGTGTCATCATAATAGTCAATGTGTGTTAATGTGTCATGCTACATCATCATGTGGAATGTAATGGTGTATTCTTAATAAAATTAAAAAATGTAATGTGTGGAAGTCCAAGAACCATATGTCGAACATGAAGAGTCATATAGTCATATATCTCCAAAAGTCACATTGGGAAGTCCAAATGTCATTTAGAAGTTCAAGAGTTTTTTAAAAGTCCAAAGGATATATTAAGAAGTCCAAGTGTCATGAGGGTAGTCCAAGAGTCATGAGGATATGAAAGGTGATTCCTCTTGTTATAATAGAAACCTCATAACTCAAGAAAGGGGCTTTTGGAGGCATAAGCTTTGGATAGCTAGTCTTCGTTTCTCTACTTAGAATATGAGAGAAAACTATTCTTTGAAGAAGCAAGAAGTGACTTAATGTTCCACTACTGGAACTAGTGCCTCACAATTGTAACCGTATACTTGGATCTTTGATCTTATAATTGAAGCTCTATGAGCCAACAGATTTTCATGCATGTATTGTGAATGTATTAGGACTATTCTTTAGATGTTTGCTATATATGCTTTGTTCATATGTACTAAGGAAATTGAACTATTACAATGGCCTTGGTACTTATCTTATTGGAGGTGTGTAGTATGTAGTCTAATGATCATTGTGTCTATGTGATTTATTTTGCTAGATAACTAACGAATATTTCTCTGCTCTTGTGTGTTTCTCTTAGGTTAGTACTGTATTACTTCCTTATCGAGGCTCACTTTTGTCTCCCCTTTTCATGTAATTCTCCTTTTATACATTACAATTGGTGTTTCAAAATGTCAAATTGCTTATTCAAGGTTTATGTATATAATCTCTTATTTTATCTATTGAAACCAAAGAGAACCTTTGTGTTATGGTGGCTGAGTCGATACTCTAGATGGGGCTCCTACTCCAAATAATGTGAGGTCTGATAGAGACTTCACATTGGAGAGACCCCTGTATGTTGGAAGTATCCAACACCGCCAACAGATTTAAATATGTTTTTCCAATATTTTTATATTTATAAATTATAAAAAATTTCCCTTTAACTTATTATGAATTTCTTTTTACCATACCAAGATTAAAAAAATAAAATATTATGAGGATTTTCTTACTATACCTTCATATTGTACTTGAAACAAAGCCAAAGATATAGCTACAACTATGTTTCCTTTCATCATTACATCATTAATTTTTTTGTAAAATTTGAATTAATACAACCAAAGAAATATTCTATGCTAATAATATATATGCTTGTTTTAATAGTAAATAACTCTATCATCATCATAAATATTTCTCATGCAATCAATGAAAAGTCTCACTTCATTTTTTTTCAAGTACTACACCATAAAAGTAAATATATTTTTAGAGTTCTTTTACATTCTCTAAGAATTTTATCCTTTAGAAGTATTGTGAGTTACCAAATCTTATTTTTATGTAGATAGCCATTTTCTTCCTCGATAATTATATTGCATTTTATTTAGAATCATCATGTGTAGATTCAAAAAAATTGATGATCATTCACTTCCATAACTTTTATGGAAAAGACATAGTTTTTATATGATTTCACTAATAGATTAACTTTTAACTTCTTAATCCTTTATCTCTTTTATTTTCATTTTCTTCTTCAATATTACTTTTCAACATTATTATTAAAATTATAAACAATATGAATGGAATCATCAAACACCTTTTATAAGGAAATGAGAGAGTAGTCATTATTTACACACCAAATATTATGTTGAGCTTTCTATTAACTCAATGTAATAATACACATAAATACATGAATATTGTCTCAAAATAAAAAAATTATATCGATGACACTAACAACCAGTTGGGAAAATATCCCAACCACACACCAATCTAGGGCTAACACATTGGAGAATATATCTCATAATCCAAGTAGATCTAACAACCTTCTAAATAATAGTAGAGAACAACTCATTTAGAGATAATCTCTATATTGCAATAACCAATATATTAAAAAACCACAACCTAACGGCATTATAAATAATTGCGTAATAACAATATGAAACTAAGGGTTAATAATCACTCTAATACCCCCATTTAATTAGTATTTGTATCAATATCTGTTAGGTAATGTCATCATCAACATATTGAAAGATTCAACCCATTAGGTTGTTACTTGTTCCTTTGAAAAGTATATCATCCTCGTTGTAATGCAAGTTCCTAACATCATTGGGCAACGGTAGCACTTGCAATGTGTGATAACCCTCGTGAAGGGTATGATGATGAACTTTCAAGTTTTAGATCTCCTTAGAACTATTAGATAGCAATCCCAACATGCATATTTCATAATCCCAATGAGGTATAGTATCTTTAATCCACCGGCATCCTATATTATTTAACCAACCATCCATCTTGAGTTGGATGTACACTTGATATTTTCTAGCTTGGAGATACTTTCCTTCTCATTCCTATGAATTCATGCACATGCTAAGTGTCCCCTTCTTCTTTGTTCAATCTTCATCTTGGATCTTCTTGACTTCATCTACCATTTGTTTGTCATGGATTCTATCTAAATAACTTCACTCATATTGAGATCATGAGTCCCAATATGTTTTAATGATTCCAAATAATTATGAATTACAAATATACAATCCCTCCAAACACAATTTTAACATCACCAAAACACAAAATGAGCAGATACATGAAATTAACCATGCTTTCAACTAGAACATATGCCACACAAGAGCTAAATAAAAAAGGTTTATCAACCAATAAAAGTGTTAGATTGTTGAATTCCTAGTATCATAAATTTCTCATACCATGAAACAAGGTTTAGTTGTTGCAAAAAACTACACTAGCAATCACAAGACAATAAGATAGAAGAGAGAATGAAATAACACTCAAATAAAATAAGTGGCTAAAATATCAATCCAGATCAACTTGTATTACATTGATTTACCTGAGGACAATTAAATAGCACTCTCATAGAGAGGAAAAAATATAGCACTCTCATAAAGAGGAACAATGCACACCATATGTGGTTCCTTATGCATGCCTACTCAAAAAGCAACTCTCCTTTAGTTCTAGTTAGTTAGGCCAAAAATGGATGTGTAGGACGTAAAACATAGTTAAGGTAAATAATAGAGCTTACTAAGCATATAATGGGCAAAAAATAAGTGACAACTAGATATAGAAGTCACACACATCACCCTTAACTCCTGAAGTATAGATAATCTCCAACAATAGGATTATAACTCAAGAGATAAGGTTTAGTACAATAAAAAGATAAGTTGATAAGGTTTGTGATCCAAGTTGTTCGAGTAATGAAGTGAAATGAAAGAAATTAAAAGGAACCCACACAAATACATATAATAGATATTACAATAATATGGTGAAAATTAAACTTTTAAATGAAATAACAAAATATTATAGAAAACAAATTGTTTAAAATGCTCGTAGTTAACTCTGAGTAGAGAGAGATGAGAGTTACAAGAATTTGCCAAAATATATTACAATAAGCCAAAATAGTGGTATTTTTAACATAAATAAAGAACCTTATATGTTGAAAAACATAACCGTAGAAGATGAAACACCAAAACATTTGTGTGCCCCAAGGTGGTAATTTTTTTATATCAACTTCCTAGGGGCACAACATTTGCATAAAATATTCATTTCGGGTGCATGATAGCTCATTGGGAAGAAGTGTCAAAGGAATAAAACTTTTGACCAAATCCAAGGAATGCCATGAAAACCCTTGGTCCACAAAATTCACAAAAACATCATTTAGGGCCTCAAAATGATCCTAGAACTTTGAGATCCAAAAAATCATAGAAAATAAGAATATAGAGAAGAATTGAGACAATGGAAGAGGTGGGTGGTCATTGATATCCACCTAGATCAATCCTTCCCTGTTAGGAAGAAATCATCTCCATTGATTAGGTTCCCTCATGAAATTGAGAAACTTCTACTGAATTTGGTTCCTGGTATGCCACTTTCATTGGTGAAGAAGTTTCCCTGCTTTGACAACACAATGGAGTGGTATATGTTGTTGGTTGGTTTCCTTTGTCTTGGTTTCCATGATATGATCCATTGTAGCCTATTTAATGTAGTTAGGATTTAGTTCTATGGGGAGAAATTTCTTCGTCACTTCCAAATTTTCCAACAAAGGTAGAAAATATGATTAAAGTAGCTCCACTTTAAATATTAGGTGCAAGTGAAGGAAATGAATAATTCTTAATGGAAAATAATTTTCACCCACAACCTTTATTATTTTGTAAGGCCCATATAGGAGTGGTAAAAGATTCTTGTGGAGGCTTTTTAGGTGCTCCTTTTATAAATGTAACCACTCCTTATCAGCAACCTGAAACTTATGTGGAATCTTGCGTTAGTCATGCCATTAATTGTACTTGGCATTGAATTTCTACAAGATGTCATAGACCTATTACTAGAGGCCTTGTATCTTTTCAACTAATTTGGTTACCCTATCAACCTCAACCGAAGCATGGAAGACTTTGTCATAGAAGATGAAATGGGCATATCTACATCAATTGGGGCCAATGGTTGGACACCCAAGCACACTTAAGAAGGAATATGGCTAATAGAGCTATGGAGGGCCTTGCGGTAAATGTCCTATAAATATGGAAGACTTTTTCCCCATTTAAATGATTAATATTAGATATGCACAAATTAGTTTTTTCCATAAATAAATGATTTTACAAATAATCTGATTGAGTCCAATTAAATTACCAATGGTATTGTAATTCACTGTCAAAAGGCTCTTTATCTAGATGGAATATAATAGGAAGTGATTCTCAACCAAAACTTTCACCCGTCAACCTTAGTTTCATTATCCATGGGTTCATTCCATATTACCTAGCTTTCTTCTCTATGTGTTGTGCGATTGACAATGATGTTCTTTAGAGATTTCTACTCATTTACATTGATGCATACTGTAAGAAATACAAAAATCAACCTTAGATAATATATAATATTTGGTCCCTATGGCAGTTGGCTTTAACAACCTAGAACATACACACATACAAATAGACATGAAAAATAAGAGGTAAGAAACACAGGGAGTAATAAATCCTTGAAGGGGATATTCATTAAACTATGTCATCCCTTATGTTAAATGTAATGTATGTATCTCATATCTTATATATCTTTAGGAATTCATAAGAGTTTAGTTAGACAAAATTATTATTATTTTAACTAACCACATAACCATACATCCTTGCAATTCATTTCTAACTAAATTGATTTATGAATCACAAGTAGGAGTTACTCCAACATACTCCCCCTTAACAAATATTAGTGATTGAGATCCACATTCCTCATCTTTGTTTTCCATGCTAATCGTCTTTGTTTTTATGTACCTACAAAGACAAACAATTTCACTCCCCCTACATCATGTTCAATCATCATCATGGGTTTTATGTGGTTGATCCATAACCATTACACCTGTGGGTTTTAGCATAGGCTTACCCTCAAGCATTACAAGAGGTTTATGCTTACCATTAAAAACATTTTGTAATGTGTGGTTTCTGCTGACCACAACCATTAGTGGTTTTGACCACTTACTTTACAAATATTTTTTTACAAAGTGGTTTTAAAAGTACCATGAACTTTTCAACATAACAGAATTTTGGAGTATACACATGTCATTACACTTATATTCAATTCGAATTAAGTAAGTCTATTAAACATTTTAGGGATGTGAATTTTCATCTACATCTATATTCATACACATCTACACATATTCCTTGTTTCTTTTGTTTCTTCTTCCCTTGCATGTTTTCCATATTTATTTTTTCTTTGTGTTGTCATCATTCACTTTTTATCTTCCCAGGCCACAGTAGAATTTTCTTTGTTTATCTTTGTCTTTATAGTTGCATCACTTCCTTCATTAGTGGTCATTCTCTTTGCTACTACATCATATTTTCCTTCGTTATTGCTACATCATTCTCTTATCATTTTCTTTTCTATTACATCACTTTGTGATCATGACAATCTCTTTCTTGTTCCATACTTTTATCTTTTTATGACATTTCATCTCTTCGATCTCTTTACTATTGTGTCCTTTTCGTTTTCTCTGTTGTTGCAACTTGCTTTTGTCACAGAGTCACCATTCTTCCTACAAATAATTCATTATTCATTATAACTTGGTCCTCGCCTTTTGATATTATCCAGACCTTCATAGATTAATCTCCCTCACATTCCCCCCTAATCAAAGATGCAACTTCTTTGATCTCACATCAATCTAGAATATGAGTATACGTGGCAACCTCATACCTACCATAGTGGTTAATTCCACAACTTGATGCCATATCCTCTCTCTACATAAGAAGATACATGCTACACTATCACTACATGTGTGTCTAGACTTGACAGGGGTTTCTTTTACAGGGGTATCAAACTTGTCTATGCTTAGGACCAAAATAAACTTTTTGAGGCGTAAGGTATAATCCAACATGCACTCCTTTACAACAGCTCATTACATTGTTTCAAATGAGGTATAACAAGCATGTAAAGTGTTTCTCTAACACATAATGTGACCATTTCTCCATGATACTACTAAACAAATTACAAAATCATTACATACACCCATTTACATCTCATGACCATACACACCTCGTCTCTTTGATTTAATTCTTCAATCTTCAAATGAAGTCTCCCTTTAATTACATTTGAAGTGATAACTCTTTAATTTTGAGGCTAACCCAAGAACATAGATTGTGGCTATTATTTAACCAAATCTTCTTTGTATTTCTTCTCTTTCTTGGTCTTGGTCTCACAAAAAGCACTCCCTAGTCTGTTATTCCAACCATATTTAAGGTCGTCATCATAGGAACATATATTCTCCTTGTTAGCTATTGATTTGAACCAACAACTACCCGAAATTGCCACTAAATGCCTCTACATTTCCCATCTTCTCAAATTCACTCAACATTTGCTATTCAATGTTTAATTATAAAATCTACTCATTTATAACATTTTTCTTACCACCATGCCTTTATACCAAATTTTTTTAATTGAAGATTAATAAAAAAATTCATTTAATTAAAATTAAAATTCATACATTTTTATCTGGCAAAACCATTTTTCCATTATGAATTTCTTCAATACACTTTTGGATAGAATGCAAAGGGGCTTCCTCTTTCACACATACTGACAAAGCTCTTCACAAGAATACATCCATCTTTACAAATACCAAACACCATTAGCTCTGATCCTAAAACATACACATACAAAAAGATATGAAAAATAAGAAACACGAAACACGAAAAACTATAAATCCCCGAGGGAAAATTCATTAAATATGTCATCCCTTGTGTTACAGTATAGGCAATTATAAGAGTTCACTTACACTTAGTCTATTTATGAAGCACCGTTCGTGCATTAAAGATACATGAAGAAATTAATAAATAGAACTAGGATGGTTTCAGGTTTTGGAAGTGGGTTTGAATATGGTTTAGTTTGAATATATGTACATGATTCACTTAGGGTAGGAATCTGGTCACAACTTGAACAATATTCATACTTGCACCAGCTAGGTTACTCATGAATTTGAGTAGATCTTTCATCATTTTGTTTTCTATAAATGTTAAATTTGTAGATGTCTATAAAAATATGTTTTGGCTCAGGAATCTATATTGGTAAAGTGGTATCAAGTCATCTGTTAAATTAGACTCAGGGAAAGCATTCTTTTAAACTTGTTCCCTTACAGA
Organism: Pinus taeda; assembly: GCA_000404065.3. Classification (NCBI taxonomy): domain Eukaryota; kingdom Viridiplantae; phylum Streptophyta; class Pinopsida; order Pinales; family Pinaceae; genus Pinus; species Pinus taeda. Next base: position 12,772 of record APFE030402864.1, read on the forward strand.
TCTGATCTCTATAAATAAATGCATTGAGAAGGGTGTCAAATTCGGATTTCGGCGTTGGCTGCTTCCAAGAAGCTGAGGTTTATTCTTTTGAAACCTAAAAGGCTCCTGGGCCCACATCTGAAATCAATCCAATGCTATAAGGTTAGTAAAAAATAAAAAATAAAAAATAAAAGAAGAGTTTAAGGACACTACCATTTCGTTTAAAAAATAATGACAAAATTTTAGTAAGAGTTTGATAAAAACAGGTTGAAAATTTTAGAAATCAAAATAATAGTTATAAGTTTCAAGATTTTAAGTATTTTAAAAATTTTAATACGAAATTCCAGAACTAAATATGAACCGGAGTAATCTGACACAACAGTTCTAAAACATTGTATTGGTTTTTTTTTTTCCAAAATCTTAACCATATAATTCTTGTTAAATGTATAAATAAATTTAAAATCATATTTCAAGGTATAAAAATTCAGTAACCCGAAAAACTATTAACACAATTAATTACTATACTTAAAAATTCAAAATCATTAAACTAAAAATTAAAACGTTCAGAGTGGTTTGGCCGATCACCTGAAGATCTTCTGCATCTAACGCAATCCAATTATTTTGCAATAATAGTAAATATCTTCTCGTACAGAGAAAACAGAGATATATTGAACATATGTAATAATTTTTCAATGTGAAGCGTGATGTTCCTGCATTTTTGTCGGCTCAGTGGCCGACTGGCATCGTGGCCACCATAGGTGTTTTAGTGTCAAATGTCAATGATTGCGTTATGATACTAATCCCTTTCATTGTGATTTAATTAACGTTCATGGAAATAGTTTACTGTAGTTTCTCCTCGCCTCATAATTGTTTAATGTTCATGGAAATGGTTGAGTGTGGTGAAAATGGTTGTGTAGTTTCTGTTCAGCTAACAATTAATTAAGGAGGGCGGGATGACTCTAGGAGGCCCGTGTCATATGTTTATGTTTTTTTACGCTGTGTTTATTGGGTTCTGGTGATTTTTGAGTTTTGGATCATGTCAGTGCAGACGGATTTGTGCGATTAAGTTATTTTTATTTTGTTAGGTTTTT
>APFE030402874.1:481-61813 GCA_000404065.3 Pinus taeda
CAGCCAGCACATCAGCAGAAACAGGGCCAGCATCAGGACAGACCCTTTTCAACAGGGTGGAGAGCTTATTCTTCATTATGAATGAAATTACTCACTTGTTTGATGAGCCTCCCAATTTTTATAAGTATACAGAGGCAGACGAGACCATGGGGTCAATTTTGAGGCATCAATTGCCTACACAGGAAATATGGAATAGTTTAATACAATTACTGCTAAACCAAAGCCAGTAATTATGTTTTTTCCTTTTGAAATATTTAAATTATCATGCACAGGAAAATAAGGATATATCAGCATGTATGCAGAGAGAGGCTAATCCAACTCAGCACAACCATTCGGCCACCACAGTAGCACTGGAAGTCACAGATGACAGGGCCGAAAAGCTACAAAAGGACAGAGCTGCACAGACACGTCATTCAGAAGTTATAACAAAGCAGCAACCGAATCAGTGAGCTCCAAAGGTCGAAATCTTCTGACAGGAGTAAAGAGAATTTATGTTGTATTAAAGGTTGTAATAAATTCTTATCTACTATTTCTGTACGAGTTAATGAAGGTATTTTATTTCTTAGATGACTCAATGCCTGAGATATTTTGTATGAGAGACTTTTATATATTCCCCCTCGCATGAGATAGCAGTGGTTGGACATTGGATGTCGGATATTGTTTGATATCTATTCTATTGTTCTTTTACTGTAAACTCTCAGAGAGGTAATACAAAAGATGATGGAATTTCCAAAGCTTTGTGTTTCTTGATGCTTTGTGGTGTTTAGCTGAAAGTTGCAGGATTCCTGCGTATTTCATGGCACAATAAGTTTTTCTTATACCTCTTTGTTATGTGTTTTGTTATCTTTCATATCTCTTTCATGTTCCTGTGTCTTACAATTAATAGCAAGGAAAAAGAATAGTTCCAGGATTTAATCACAGATTACCCTGGACTCAATCTAAGCTATTTTGAATGTTTTTCTTCAGTTATAGTAATGAAGGTGTAATTCTTAATTGCTACCCTTTCACACTATATCTTTCACAGTGATTATTGTTTCAGGAATTCAATTTTTCTCCTGAGGACTATATCTCTTTCCTCTCAACCCAGCTTAGTGGAATATTCTTAATTGCTTTTCACTAGTTGTTTACATTCCACCATCATAATTTCAAGTTTGTTTCATGAAGTATCTAAATGGCCCTGTAACTCTAGCTACTCAAACACAAGATTTCAAGAAACCAATAGCCACAGACTCCATTGCCAAATGGACTAACATTATCTGCATATCTTCACTTTAAATACAGCAAGACATCCTTCCAACCAAACATAAACCAAAACCCATACTTCACAGCTAGTCTAAAATCTCCACAGAACAGAGACAAACCTTAAAGAGAGATCCCTCTATGATTACAGCTGGGCTAGAAGCTGTAATCCAAAGATTGGTTAGTGGTTACCCCAGCCGTATTCCCTTGGGAGTCAAAGGGAACAACTTGGGTGTTAACAGACCTAACAAACTCTCTTGAACAATCGAGACGAGGGGTCACTCTTCAATTCATGAGAATCTGAGGAGACAAGAAGAACATGAGCAGTATGATAAATACTCTCTTCTAGAACAGAGTGAGCAACTGAAGGCAGAGTCAAATTGACACTCTTTTTGACCAATGATTGGTTGGGAATAGACAAAAGAGAGTCTCACTCAAGAAGAGCAAGACGGGCAAGAGGTGAATCCAAGTCAATCTCTTTACCAAAGAGGAGAGGGTTAGAAGAAAGCCTCTAATAACCAACATGAAGTTGGGGTTGAGGAGCTGCAAGGTTTTCCAAAACTTTGGAAGATTTATCCATAAGAGGACAAATGTGAAGAGTATTCTCTCCTTCACATAACATACAAGGGAATCTAATCTTCCCTTTCTTCTTACCATCACTAGATGAGGGTGTAGCATCAACATGATCTCTAGAGGTCAATGGGGATGGTCGATACAAATTTTGAGATCATGCTTCTAAGACTCTGGGGACACAAGGTCAATCTTGAAGGAGATGGTCACCCTTACAAAGCCTGCAAGGGAATCTGACCTTTCATGGAGGATCAAAAGGTTTGTCAATGGGAGGTGCATTTGGAACAATAGCTACATGGTTATCCTTTTGCTTATTTGACTTCTTCTTCTTTTTCTTAGCCTCCTGGTTACTAGAGTTGAAACTTTCACTAGGCGAAATAGAAGAGGAGGGTGAAGAAATGGGGGGAGAAGGCGAGAGGTCAACCTTGGAATCATCGTAACGTGATTCAAATGAAGGAGAGGTTTGGACAAGAGTCGGGACTCTCGGGACCACTGAGGTTGAAAACAACCAGATAGGTAGACCAATGGTTAACCCGGGAAGGGACAATGTTTCCATATCAGGAGCACTAGCATTTCCAAAAGAAGGAAAAGGACCAGGATTTCCATCCAAGGGGAACCCTTGACTGGTGGACTCTCGAAATGTTTTCATTGGAATCGACCCTAAAGAATCACTAAGGAAGATAACTTTAACCAAGAATATTTCATGCGCAGTAAATTTTAAGACACTGAAACAAAACTTTTCCTTTTCATATTTTAAGAGTCAAGAAAAGGACAAAAGGTGACTATATCTATTTCAATTGGAAACGAGCTCGAAAGGACAAGTGCTCAAACGATCTTTTACATTTCATGAGTCAAAAAGATCAAATGACTACTCTAGATGATCTAGGTAAAGAGGATTACTAGGCAACCATGAATTGCAGAATACCTCTTGGAAAACCAAGAAGTACGAGCAGGTAATCTCCCTGAATGTTTTGTTCGGTGTATCATGTTTGCAAAGCTACTGACCTGAATTCTGAAGGATAGAAGGATTGCAGCCTAGTGGGGTCTCCCATTATATAATTGACGGTAGGGGAGCAAAAATCTGTACTAGCACTATCTAATGCTGAAGTGAATGACAACTACGAGGTTTAAATACGTTGGAACATGTCTCTAGCCTAGACCACTAAATGTGAGCGTTAAGTTTCAATGGTTCCTTAGGTTAATTCAATAAATTTTAATGGTTGATCTTGAATTAGATTTCAATTACAAGGCCCTACCACTATCATCTGAAAGCTCCTACTATGCAGCTATATGAGAAAAGAGATCTTTGTCTTCGATGAAAGTTATCAATAATTGAGAGATAGAGAACACAAAATTAATGCAACAATCAAAGAATGAAATATTTCACTAATAAATATCCTAAATGCACTTCCCTTAACAACAAATAAGTTTCATTTCATTTCCAATGCTTATGATGATGCAATTATAGCTTCTCAATGATGCTACTAATGCAATATTTTTGCTTAAGTAAACTAGAATGATGTTCTTCTTTTCTTAAAATGCAAAATGAATCTTTCACATAAAGCACTTTAATTAAGATTTTCACAATTCCGAAGAAACAAGCATCAATCAAATCCAAAGCATGATAAATGAAACTAAAAGCAACTTCTTCCCTGAATCAAACAAACCAAACACATAATTCTTCCATCGAGAAACCAAGAAATGTAACGTATGCTTGGAAAGAGAAAAGAGACACTCGAAATAAGAGAAAAAATGAGACTCTTTCACTAATTCAATCGAAAACAGAGCATCTTATTCACGTCTGGTGGAAGAAGAGAGTCTGAGGGTTAAGACACACTGACATTGAAATGGGAAAAATTCTGCTATTTTCTTACCCGTGAGACTAGCACGACTGCCTAATTGACAACTAGCGCTGATCAAGGGATTCAAAGAAAAAATAAAAAAGAACTTCGTAGAGGGCCAGACTTAACACATCAAAGGGTGGGCTAAACCAATCAAGCACACAAACTAAGCTAAAAGTAGCTTTTTAATCAAGGAGAAAATGGTCAAAAGGCTCACAGGGTAAAAAACACAAGAGCAGAACAAATTGGCCAAGATTGGGGTCTAGCCCTAATCTTCACTTATAGGGATCAACGTGACTGCCTAAATGAACAAGCGCCAAAGGTGGGTTGGCGCCATTGTTCCTCTGCAATTCGTGCTGATCGGCGTGACTATCAGCTGATTAAATGTGTTGTCCAAGGGAACTAAGGAAAAATTAAAAAAAAATCAAAACAAGGACCAAATCTGCTACTATGGATTTTAGACTTAGGCAAGTAAGCAGGAGAAAAGCAACAGAACAAAAGGGAAAATGCAAAACTAGCAAAGTTCTCATGAAATCATGAAATCCAAAACAAACAAAAGGATGGGATCTCCCCAGTGGAGTCGCCAATTTTGTGGTGAAGTAAAATTATAAGTGGAGACATGAACGAATTCCTCTAACCCGATAATGTGTCTAGCCACAACAAACACATTCTATGGAATATTTCCTTAGGTTAGAACCAATCAAGAGGGCCTACCTCTTTGTTGCTTATCTTGCTTGATCATGTCCTCGTTTTCTTGCTCCAAAAATATTTTTCTTCCTTCTTCAAGCTCCTAAAACAAGTAAACAACAACACACAAACATAATAATAGACAAATTGCAATTCAACTTACTTAATAAGTCAAGAAGCATTAAGACACCAATATGTAATATTACAAAACATGTAGGAATCAATCGATAGTTGCATATATTAATATCAAAGAGAGATTACAACCATTCATCTTGATGTCGCAGTCTTCCTCTGACAAGACCAGGTTCCCACACACTTATGCTAGCACTCCATGATGGCTTCAAACAAAAATAGTTTAAAGACTCTTCCCTTTAGGCTTCACTCCAAACCAAACACACTTCTCCCTCACACAACTAGATGGCTACAACTAGTAATAGCTTGCTTGTCTAAAATAGTATATTCACACTCAGCCAAAACTCTAACTCTGACTTTCACACTAGTTTATGCTTGGGAAGAAGGGAGGTTTATATAGGAAATATGGATGGGAGATGGATCCTCTTGTCATGGGAGAAGGACTTATCCCTTGAGGTAGTTCCATCATTATAGGGGAAAGGAGCCCAAACTATCATCCTCGAACCCATTCGACCAAACCATTTACGAGACTTCCATTGCAGAGCTTCTAGAGATGGAAGCTTTGGCTCTAATATAAAAAAAATTCCATAACAAGACCAGTGCATCTGGAACACAACTCAGTTGCACCAATCGACGAAAGGAATGGTGCTAATCTCTGCACATCAGTACGGGGGAGACAAAGGCCATTAATGTCTCTCTTGTAAATTGGGAAAAATAGAAATTTAAGGGGAAATGGTGCAAAAGGGAAATGATCTGCTCGTGAAGAGGGACATAATGGGAGTTTCTCCATGAATGAAAAGCATGCAGGGTTCACTATAGAGGTCCTCCAGAATCAAGGAATGGTGAGTACATGGACATTGACAAAATGTTGTGTAATAGGTGGAGCTCTAGGAATAAGTAACCCACATGGATAAACTTCATCTGTCAAAAAACCTAAGGGTCCAACCTCATTTAAGATTGTTGTGAAAGGGAATGTTGCTACAACAGATGGACATTCGCCAAATATGTCAATTTCAGTTCCTTATTTAGTTGAACAAATGGAAAAAGCACCATAAATGTTAGTAAATTTGTCAAAAGTAATTGGTCTTTTCATGTTTCTTCAAAACAAATATCTAATTTGTATATTTAATGGTTTATGACCCAAGTCTAAATATTTATGTCAGTGGGTATTCACCAATTGGATCGAAAAATGTGATATTTACCTATGCTCGAAGGGGTTTTTTGTGGTTCAATTCTATAAACAAGAGGATCTAGAATTTGTTTTAAATGAGGGACCATGGTTTTGGAGAAGGGAGAGTATTTTTTCAACTTCATGGTTTTCGGATTTTTATGCTACAACAATGGTTGTTACGAAGATGTTGATATGAGTGAGACTACACAACCTCCCTCTCCGTTTCTGGCACCACCAAGTTTTAGAAGTTATTGGAAATGTTTGAGGGAAATTTCAAAAGATGTATCAAGAAAGAATTGAAAAATATATCTTTTATTTTTCTAGGATTTGTGTTGAGATAAACATTATTAAAGGCCTACTAGACTGCATCCATCTAGTCCATAAATATTTTAAGTGGACTCAATTTTTATATTTTGAAAATACGACTTTCAAATGTTGGATTTTCCACCAGACCTGGAACTTGCACAATACATTCCTCTAAGGAGCAAAGAGGGCAAATAAAAGATAACAAAATCCAAAGGGATGATAATTACTAGATTTGCTTTCTTCAGAATATGAAGACGAAGAAATGGGGAGAATCATCAACAATTAGAAGAATAGAACCAACAAGGCCCTGAAGTGAATTAGGACAAAAAGAAGTAGAATAATTCAAAAAGTCATGTCGAGAAAGCTAATGTTTCAGCAATGATCTGGGTTCTAAGGAAACAACATGAGGAAATATGCAACAACCAAGGTGCATCTAGAACAAAGTGAACTCATTCATTTGAGAGCTATGAAATAGATAAATAAGTGTTGTTAAAGTCAACAAGAGAAGAAATGGAAATTGTAATAGCTTATCCAAATTCTAGGGGTTGCCAAAAAGTTCAAAAGAGGAAAAGTAAAAAAACAAAAACTCATCCTATCTCAGTAAATGTATTTTTTTTTTGTGCATTTTTTCACATTATGAGTATAGGTAGCTGCAATTATGCGTGCATTAAGCACATACAAAATGTAACTTTATTTTTAATAGAATTACAAGTTTTTTCTTTAGAAAAAATGTAAAATAATAATTTTATATTTAAAGGCCCAAGGCCTAGAACCACCATATGTGAGCAGTATGTATAATAATCATATCCAAGAGAAAGGGTTATTTTGCATTACTTACCTCCTATCCCTAACATACATATATGTGGCACATTAATGTAAAATCTCACATTGCAACCCCTCAACGAAGACCTTTTCAATGAATACCATACCGATGCCATATAGATCCAACCATATATTGTTGTGTGTCCTTCCATGCCATCTACCCTAAGAAGTATGTCCCCTACGATTTCGTTTGATGCCCCATTCATTTATTTTGGGATTTTACTATTGAGGTGAAATAGATTTGCAAGCCCCTATTCCTCATGCATACCATTACTACGTGAACCTCATGCATACCATTACTACGTGAACTTACACTTAACCCTGATCCTTTACCTTTCATTTCCTTCTATACCACATAACCCCAATAATATTTCCTTGATGATTTCGAGCATAGCTCCTTTCGTTTCTTCTAGGATTTTATTTCTGATCTGACTTTGCCATAAATAAAAACACCTTATGGGTCCTCTCACCATCCAACTCATCTTATTCAATCCTCATGTTCTTATCTCTCGATGTCATCCGATAGGTTTATTTGGAGCACATTTTAAAAGCCATCGGGGTGACAAGTAGATTCATGACCCTTCCTTTGTATGCATCAATTCCCTCCTCCAATCAAAATGCTCACCAGGATGGGTCTATCCTTCATGTGTCAATTATTTTGGTTATCTCCCAACTCCTTCTCCACGTCCTCCCAGAAGTATCTTCCTCAGAGGTTTTAAACATGAGCTAGACTATTTTCTTTTTTAATTTCCAAGACAATGTGGAATTCCATGCTAGAATATAATGGGCCCTCCCTCGCACATCCTTTCCACCTTTACACATGGAATATCCCCACTGCGTTATCCACACCATCCATGTTTTTTTGTTTGCGCTAAGGATTTAATATTTGGGGTGAATTGTTCACTATATAATGCCTCCATTTTCCCATGACAACATCATCATCGAGCACCTACCACATCACCTTAGAAGTATTTCTCCAATGAGTTCTTTAAGTGATTCACTTGTTTCTTCCATAATTTTATTTTTGGGGTGATGTGGCAGCCAAAATGGATGTCACGTCATCAATACCAACCTATCTATGACTGACACCTATCAAGCTCACAAAGACACTCAAACCACTTGGAAGATTGACCTTTCTCACTGGATTTTATTTCTGGGGTGATACATGAGCCACATCAGACACCACGATCATTTACACTTTCACATAAGCATTGGATTATTAATAAAAATGGATGTGCAATTATTTAGAATTTTGTTTAATTTTAACTTATTTGTCAAGTTTAACACCATGTGTTTCTTTGTTTTCATATATGTCACAAGTGATGAAATATAATTAATTCACACTAACTCCTGATTATTAGAAAAACAAATCTAAATAGAATTGATTTTGTGAATGTTGAGGAGTGAACCAAATCAGTTGAGAAAATTTGCCAACTAGAGGATGAATTAATGTCAACTGCTTTTAGAAATTCAAAACAACTATCATTGGTCAATAGTGCATTCTTGGAGGTGGAAATGAAAAAAATCAAAGGTAATGGTTCTCTTATGCAGGCGAATGCAAATCTTTCCAAGGCCTACTATAACTTTGTTTATTAAGGCAATAATTTGATCTACTAAGCACTTCAAGGCCAAGCAAATGAAACCAAGAGACTTCTTCGTGCGATGATAGTTGACCACACCTCAAGGAATTTGGAAGTCAGTTTCTCATAGGAATACAATCAAGATTCGATCTTCAACTGATCTAAGAGGCTCGCTCTATCCAACATGTCTTATACATTGATCAATGTCAATTAGAAACTAATATACTCATTTTGGATCAATGGGTTGTTGGATCTTTGGGTGAATTAGTTTCTTTGTTGAGGAATTTATGGATGAAGCCTTGATCATCAATCAAATTGTAAAATATTAGAAAAGATTGGATTTTTGTCTTTATAAGGGATCCATATGCATAAACTACGTGGGGGGAGGGATTCTACAGGATGAGATTGTCGATTACACTATTTTAAAAGAGATATCTTTTTCTATAGAATAGAAAGAGTTTTGATTTCTATAAGGAAGAAGACATTGCAATATTGTATAAATGATTCTTGAATGGGTTTGATACTTATAGGATTGTACAAGAGCAGAGACATTTTGGAGATAATGATAAGTCTTTATTTCTATGCACTATTGTATGAGATTTGCAGGTTTGTTGTTATTTCTTTTGTGTAAATTAAATCTCGATTTAATGATTTCCTATTAGTTGTATGCTATAATGGGTGTTAGCAGTATTGTTAATTTCATTTATTTTACACTATCTGAAATCCTAGAAAGGTATCTTTGCAGGTCAAACAAGTTTAAATCAGGATTGCAAATTGAATTCGAGGGTAGTTTATTGTAGATGTTTATAACTACTTATAAGTTTTATCACAATATTGTCCTGAATTAATTTTTATTGAATTAAATCACTATTTATTTAATATGCTAGTACATCTAATATCAAATTCATTCACTTATAATTGAATTTAAGTATATGCATGAGGTGTTTTAATAACTATTTATTGAGATCATCATTATTACATATATGTCTTAACTGCTGCAAATTATAATAATTATTTCTATGGTTTCCTAGTATATATTAACCTTAAATTTATACAATCCATTCCCCATCTAACACTTTACTCTTGATTGTGAGTACGATTAATCATTCTCTTAATCAAGATAAAATAGATTTACTTTTTACTATCTACCTATAGGCTAGATTGCATTTGCATTGAGATTAATTCAATGCAATTTTGAAAGTATCCTTTCGTAGGAGCAAACATTCATGTGGATTAGTTGGGCCCCTGTTTCAGCTTACATAGAGGATTACATCATTTAAGCATGATGCAAGAACGTAGATAGTGCATTTTTATTCGTTGATAACAACAAGTAATATCATGCATTATCAATCATAAGACAAATTTAGAGTTAGTTTAGATTAACTTTAAATTAGGCTAGTTTTAGACAAAGGGTAACTAAACCCATTTTAACCAGTTGGAATCACCACCTCAAACAAATAAGGGCCTAATTGAGTGCCTAACCAGGTGATCTCCCCATTGTTGATTATGGTAAATTTTTTCCATCAATAGGCCATTATGCCACAGGAGCACAGGTATGAAGCAACACAACATGATACCCGATATCCTTTATGTGAAGTGCATGGTCACAACCGAGGTCACAAGGAACTAAGGGTTAAGCATTGGGAGCTAGACCATACCAATTTGTAGCGTACTTATAGGTCACAACAATGCATGAAGAGAAATGTGACCCCTAGTACATGAAAATTGTTAAGACTATGAATCTTTCCTTCAGTGACATGAAGTAGAGCATAAATCCTTAGGAAGCTGTGGGGGCCAAACTTTTGGTGTTTTTGGGAACCAAATTTAGTTAGAGATTTAAAGTTAAAGAAGTGTAAATAGGATAAATGGTAGAGTTATGAGGATATAAATGTGATGAAACAAAACATGAACTATGTGTTTTACCACACAAATCGATGAGAAGAAGTGTTGTGGACATGCAAAAGCATAGGAGTTTCAAATTAATAAAACCAGAGAGGTTCTATTTAAAATAGAAAAATTGTAAGGAAAAATGAAGTAGATATAAGATGGAGTGTCCACATGTGAGCTGAGTAGAGGCTGAAAGTGTAGATGTGAGCTGAGAGGAGGTTGAACATGCAGATTGGCTGAGATATGAAATTGTTGTGTACAAGAAAATTGTAGATATGAGTTGAGGATTTAATTGTAGAAAAGGAGTTGTGTCCATGAGCATATTTATGAGGGAGTTTTTGTGATATAATGTAAATTCAATTGAACTAGAGAATCAAAGGAAGAGACGTTCTACAAAGAAAATACTAGAGAATTCAAGTAGATCTAATATCAAAATTTTTTGTATGTGTGATATTTTAATAAAAGAGCCATAGGCCTGAATATGAAAATGTATGAAAAAAGGATCTACGTGGTTGAGGAAAGCTGGTGCTTGAATATCGAGGGAGTGGAGTCTCCTTAAAGTTTTTTCTTGTAAAGGTCAAGGAAATTGGTGTCTCTTGTAGGTTGGTGCCTCTAGTAAGTGGGTGCTTGCAAAGAAAAGGGAGTTTGTGCCTCCTGTAGGTTGGTGCCTATAAAATATGATGTAAATCAAAGTTGGTACTTGCATTTATATTAAAATAAAAATATTTTTTGCACTTATAAGGGTTTCCACATATATCATGTTTTCAATTTATGTGATTTCCAACACTTATAACCTCTATTCAAACTCAACATTGATTCAAAAAATCCATTTTGGTTGATGGGGATGAAAGTGATGAAGAGGTGGTTGCTCATCAAGTGCTCACAACCAACCAATATCTCACTCTCATGGATAAAACTGAGGATGAAGAAATTGAATATCTTATAGAGTCGTCTTCTTCATTCACTAAACACACTCACAACCAAATATTAGATCCAAAAATTTAAGCCTCTCTTTGTTGCAATAAATATATCACTCTCTCAATAAGAATCTTCTTCTGAAGAAGAATATGAGTCAATTGTGAAATCTATGGAAATAATCCCCAAAAAATTCTTGAAAATTACTCAAGAGTTGACTTAACAATAGAAGGAATAAATAATCTGTTGGAAATAATACTGAGAAGGGGGGGGGGGGGGGTGGGGTGAATCAATATTAGCAAATAAATAATCTTTTCATTTTCATACTTAGATTCATATATGCTACTTCAATTAAGGATACCCGCATATATACGCAACTGTGTTTAAAGCAACTAGCGTATATCCAATAAATTTATGATTTAGTTAGTTGATCTTCAATGAGTGCCTCAGAACATTATTAACCATATTAACAGTAAACAGGTGTAGTAAAATAGAAGAGATCACCACACATAAAGAGCAGACATGAACACCATGATATAAGGTGGAAACCCAATGTGGGTGAAAACCACCTACTGCAATTCGTCTCTATCTTCCTTTAATAAGAAACTTCTTTTACAATGCACTGGTGCAGTCTTATACCAGTACGCAGGCTTCTACCTGTAGAAGGCTACAACCTTCTCTCGTTTTCCAGTTTATATTAGAAGGAAGCTACAACCCCCTTAGCTCTTGTACTAGCCAATCCAATTACTAGTACGTAGGCGCCAACCTAGAAAACTCATTTTTCTCTAGTGACCACGTTTCATAAATTTTCATACTGGATACTCCTGAAGCATAACACCATAATCTGAAGGCCACGTTTCATCCAATTTTCATACTGGACCCATCAACAACATTGAAGCACAAAATCAATCACCACTGCAAAACATCCATCAAGTACACATGCATCACCGATCTCTGAATCTCCCAATACTGAACCATTGAAACCTTGTCAACAACACAGTCACGAGAACATAGAACAGACAATAGAACTCTGCAATAGTAACCAGATCATATTTCATAATGTATACACTACTATGATCAACCAAACCAACGTACATATGCGCTTTTACCAAACCCAACCCTCGTACAGATCTGCGAATATTTACTCATAACTTTGCAGCTGTTCTAGACATCAGTCATACCCAGATCATAACATTGATATAATAAACATGCATCAATAATTCAGATCTAGTATATCCATAAACCACATATTGATAATATATTCCAAGCCTCATGATCCCGATCTGTCATCCATCATCAACTACATAGGTGCACCATAATCAAGACCATGATCAACAAATATCATACACGATGTATGATCTGCACCATAAGCATCTGTCATTAGCATCCAGACCTGTAACCTGCAGTACCATTCTTTTGACCGACCAACAATAAGTAGCAAGATGTATCATATAGCTACATAAGCATCATCACCAAGGACTTCTCATCAAAATGCCAACAATGCATTATTTGAAGGATATGCTCCCCCTGAACCCGTGCCATGCCATCATCAAACACTGACTGAACCATATCAGACTTCCGTACTACTGCTTTTCTTCAAATCATCATATACACGACTGTGCATTGTCTATCTCGTGTATATACACGACTTGTCTTCATGATAACTGTGTATGAGATTTAGAACACTGATGTTCCACACTTTCAGCTTCCTCTGAGTCTGTCATGTCTGTGTATTCTGCTATGCCACATCTTTCTAGCTGTACTTCCTTTTTCTTCCATATCTTCAACTGTGATGATGTTTTCTCCTTTTGGTATGGTGCCCAAAATCTTCTCCTACATTCCTTTGCTATTTTTCTAGGTTTTTTAAATGCATACCATCTTACATGTTTCATATTCCTCCTAAAATAGTCAATGGCTTTGTGACCAAACATATTGCAAGCAAAACAATATCCCTTAAAGTACCTCGAATGTGATGATATTTCTGTGTGACTGTCTTGAACCATTCTACTTCTGCATCTGGCTGCAACATGTCCAAAATTATGACATACATAACATTCAACGTTATTCATTGGAGGAAATAATCGTCTATCACTTCCACAATTAGGAGCAAATGATTTTCTTTGAGAAATTTCTTTCCTTGGCTGTTGTCCTCTCATCTCCTTGTTCATCATTTTAGATTTCTCATTAGAGTTCCTTGCATTACCTTGTGGGCTAGATTCACCTTCAGTAGATTCATAAAAACCAAGACCAGTTTTGATAGCAGGTGATCTTTGACTACCAAGAATATCATCCAAACTCTTACTACTGTCTTGAAATCATAATAGTTTATCCTTTTCTTCTAATTTACCTTTCAAGATATTTACCTCAACCTGATGTTGATCTTCCTTTTCCAGACATTTCTTTTTCAAAAATTATTCATACTTTCTTCCTTCTTCCACTTGTTGCCTTAGTTTGAGAATATCCTTTTCTTGTTCTTCATTCAGCTCCCGTAGCATTTGATGAAATCTGAAGGCACATTCCAACTGAGCTTTTAAACTGATAATTTCTTCTTTGAGTGCACTCTCCCTTTTGCCAAGTAGCTCTTATTGATCTATGATTTTATCTAATGCTTCATTTTCTTGTTCATCTTCAATATTAGGTGATTCAGGATCTGAATACTTGCTTCCACTCAACAGCAGGTTGTCATTGTTCCTTTGAGCTATCTTCTTCTTTTGACGTGCTTTCTTTCCCATTTTTCTACGGATCTCCTTCAAGTGATCAAGCTTCTACGAAGGGACCCGCTCCGATACTAATTGTTGGAAATAATACTGAGAGGGGGAGGGGTGAATTAGTATTACCAAGTCAATAATCTTTTCATTTTCATACTTAGATTCATATACGCTACTTCAGTTAAGGATACCCGCGTATATACGCAACTGTGTTTAAAGCAACTAGCGTATATCCAATAAAATTATGATTCAGTTAGTTGATCTTCAATGAGTGCCTCAGAACATTATTAACCATATTAACAGTAAACAGGTGCAGTAAAATAGAACAGATCATCACACATAAATAGCACACATGAACACCATGATATAAGGTGGAAACCCAATGTGGGTGAAAACCGCCTGCTGCAATTCGTCTCTATCTTCCTTTAATAAGAAACTTATTTTACAATGCACTGGTGCAGTCTTATACCAGTACACAAGCTTCTACCTACAGAAGACTACAACCTTCTCTTGTTTTCTAGTTTATATTGGAAGGGAGCTACAACCCCTTAGCTCTTGTACTAGCTTATCGATTTACTAGTACATAGGCGCCAGCCTACATAACTCTTTTTTTCTCCAGGGACAACATTTCATAAATTTTCATACTGGATACTCCTGAAGCATAACACCATAATTTGAAGGCCATGTTTCATCCAATTTTCATATTGGACCCATTGACAACATTGAAGCACAAAATCAATCACCACTACAAAACATCCATCAACTAAACCTGCATCACCGATCTCTAAATCTCCCAATACTTAACCATTGAAACCGTGTCAACAACACAGTCACTAGAACACAGAACAGACAATAGAACTCTGCAACAGTAACCAGATCATAGTTCATAATGTATATGCTACTATGATGAACCAAAACGGCATACATACACACTTTTATCAAACCTAACCCGCATACAGATCTGCAAATATTTACTCATAACTTTGCAGCTGTTCTAGACATAAGTCATACCCAGATCATAACATTCATATAATAAAACATGCGTTAATAATTCAGATCTATTCTATCCATAAACCACATAATGATAATATATTCCAAGCCTCATGATCCCGATCCATCATCCATCATCAACTGCATCGTTGCATCCTTGATTTAGATCAAACTAAGCATCTCAAACCCATAACCAACATACTAGATCTCACACTTTATCAGATATTCAATCCTTGCACACTTGCACACCTTGGCCTAATGATCTTCTCCTTATATAGGTTTAGGCCTCTCTCAATACCATGGTCCAAAACCATGTAGAACCAATACCTTGGACCCAATACTTGGGGTCAACACTCGGACCAAATATCATGGACCAAATACCACAGACCAAAACTTAGTTTTGCAACATGTATGCACCTTTCCTTCTGTGAAACTGCGTATGTATGTGTACGTGCCTTCTGTTCAACTAACCCGCGTGTATACCCACTTTCATCAAGATTAACCTGCATATACTTCTCTCTTGACCTGCTGCACTATGATCTGTCATCTGAGTGAGTTGCCATCAAGGACAACACCTATATGATACCTCTGAGTGAGTTGTCATCAAGGACAACACCTGTATCATAATGTCAACATAATCAAGGTTTTACAAAGGTATAATGATGTTTTTTTCCTAGGATTACACTGGCATGAAGGGAATCCACCCTAATGTGTTTTCTCATTACATTTACATGAAGGAGTATTTTCAATCAATTCTCCAACCTTGATGATGAATAAACCCTGCTCAGTGGGACATAATCAAAGAGGAGATATAGAAATTTCTTCCAGTGAATTTTATTTACCCATTTCTCACAATCAGTGGGTCTCCCATATTTGTATCATACCCAAGAATACTGAAAAGCAGAGAATTTTCATTGATTATTTCAAATTAAATAAATCCACTTATAAATACCATTTTCCATTACCCTTCATTGACTAAGTTCTAGACATACAAGCAAGAAAGATATATTTCTCTTTCATCAATGGCTTTAGTAGATATAACCAAATCTATATTACTCAAGAATATCAAGATAAAACCATGTTTACTTGTCCTCAAGGAACATTTTCATATCATGTTCTACCATTCAGAATTAGTAATACTCTTGCAACCTTCCAAAGAGTTGTGATCAAGATTTTTTTACCTAATTCACGATTGCATGGAAATTTATACGAATTATTTGACAACCTATGGTATTGAGGTTGAAGTAGCTTTGGCTAGCCTAACAAAGTACTAATAAGGTGCAACAAATGTCATGTAGCCCTCAGTAATGAAAAATGTTTGATATTTCTTTGGTATCATGTTGAGGAATCATATTTCTTATAAAGGTATCTAAGTGGACCCAGTAAAAAAATAAGTAATAATAAGCGTACCATGTAGCTTCCTTGAGCATGTAGCTTCAATATCATTGTTTTATTGAAATTTTAACTTGAATAGTTTTTCCTTTGTTTTCTTTGCTTACTAAAAATTCTAATTTTCCACGGATAGATAACTACTAATGTTCCTTCAAAGAATTAAAGTCAAAGTTGTCCAAGGAACCCATATTAAAAAGTACTAATTGGTCCTTCTCATTTCATATATTTATAAACGTATGAGAGATAACAATTGGGTGTGTTCAAGGATAAAATGAATATCAATTTCCACACACCATATAATTTATTAGTGAGAATCTCTCTCTTGCGTAATTGAATTATATTGTAATAGAAAAATAGTTTGTTGGAAATTGAATAAACCAATTCTCCCCATATGTTTCTAACAATGGATTAACCACCTCTCATGGATCCTTGTCTCTGGTGTTGTGATTGTTGGCTAACTCCTACAGATTTTGTTTTAACAACAACCATGATTCACAACAAGTGGTATTAGAGAATAGGTCATGAATTTGATACACACTTGACTTGTGATGAGCGGGAGATTGTTAGAAATTGGATAAACCAATGCTCTCAATGTGATTCACAACATGATAAATTACCTCTCGTGGATCCCTCCTATCTTTGGTGATGCAATTGTTGACCAACACTTATGGGTTTTGGTTTAACAACAATCATGATTCTCAACAGTGTTTTTGTAGTAATTTTGACAATATATAAATAAATAAATTTTGACAATATATAAATAGGTATGTTATAATTTTACATATTTGTTACACATTATTTTGTGGCCTTCATGGAAATTTATGTCATACTCCTACCCTTCATCATCTGACTCATAATTTCTATTATTCCCTAAAAAATATTAAAGAAATACCCTCCCCGAAGGATGAAAATCTTGTTCAAATTTCTTCAGAAACCATAATTAAAAAATATGTCGCACGTTTCACATTCGTAGCCTATGATAATTCCTATTTTCGTATGTTGCACACCTAACAAACTATGACACTATTACATATTTCTTCACTACAAGGTGCAACACTATTTTAACGAAGGTAAAAATAAAAAGGAACGAGAAACTTCTAGAAGATAAACCTCATGGATGGCATCTCTCCCGATTAATTTGGATTTGGCTCACATCCCTAATTTTTTGGATATTAAACTCCTTCCCTTATCATCCTTTTATCTTGTTCCAAGCCTATAAGCATAACCGTCTCTCATTGAGAGGGCTAGTTAGTAAATCTGAGAAATCCTTTGGCTTTGGTAAAATTCTATTGAAGTACCCAACCTGTGGCCTTAAGGCTTTTCAAAGCAAGGTGTTGAGAAAAAGGAAAAATATAAGGGGACCTACGACTTCAAGGCAACATCATATTTTAATCTCTTCTTTCTCAGAATATAGTTATATGTTCTTTTCCCACAATTATTGTCTATCCATTTAGAAATTTTTGGTATAAATTTCCTTGATCAAATATATAAGATTTATAAAATAATTTTTGAATTATATGTGCTTTGATGCTTTTTTGTTTTTGTTGTCTACAATTATTTTCTTTGGAGCATTGAGGACAAAGTTGGAAGTTGCAACATTTCAAAAAACTAGCAATGACAATCTTCGATAAAAGGTATGAGCTCATCTCACTCTCGTTTTCATTAATGATTTGATTGTAATGAACTTAGGGAAAGCTACATGTTCCTATCTATTTTGTTATAGATTTGGGTACCAAATATAGGGAGATCTCTCTTGTCTGCAAGAGCGATTTGTCCTAAAATAAAATTGACAACTCCACTAGGGATGATCTTTTGGATATGATCTTCCATATTTGTTTCTTTAATCCTTGTATTTATTTATTTATTTACTTTTTGAGACACTGGCGATCCAAATCTAACTCTTAAACCTCAAATCTATTTATATATTTGAATATTTATTTATTTAATTTTTCTTCCCTTTTTCACCCATTGTCCATTTCTTTTGGAAACCAAAGCGACACTATCACACTTGGAAAATTTTAAAACTATGACATTACCTATTTGTTGAATTGTTCTGCATTGTAGCTTGCAACATTGCTTGAAAAGTAAAATTTTCTTATGGTTTTTTCGAAATCGATCTTGGATCTATGTTTTGTTTATTTTTTGAGTCTATTTTTTATTTCTTGACAGTTAGACTTTGCAAATCAGGTCTCCTTTTGTGAGACATTTTACATTTTTTGGATTTTTGTTTGAATGTGTGTTGGAAGTTTCCTTCGAATTTGTGTTAACTTTTTTAGTGCACATTTTGTTTTCATATTTTTTATTCATGATATTCTACATCATCATTGAATTATTTCATCTTGTTTGAAAGTAAGGAAGAAAAAATTGCATTTGGAAACCAAACGGAAAAAAAATAACTTGCATTATATTTAATGGGTGGAGCATTTTTGAGCTTACATTTCAATGAAAAGTAAGCTTCTGCAGTTTCTTTGATTTTCATTCAAAGAGAATTTATATTTCTCGCATTAAATGTTACACTTTTTCCTTTGCTTGAATCCTCTTACTCCTTACTGTAGTTAGAATTCATCAAAATGAATTATTGCATTTCATTCTACATGCATGAATTTTAGTGTCAAGTCATAATATCATTGGTTTCATATTCATGGAACCTACTTGTGTAAATAACAACCATTAAAACTAGCATTTGCACCTTATGTTGCAAAGGAAACGTCGTAAGGCATAGAGTGGCGAAGAATAGCATAGAGTGGGGAAGCATAGGGACATGTGAATGGACATTGTTGAAAGCAAGGGTGGATGATAATGAGTTACAATTGCAATAGTTAGTTATGTGTATTCTGAAAATGGATATTTTGTAAATAATAATAGTTCGTGAAAGAATAGCGACATGTGAATGGACATTGTTTGAGAGGGTGGATGATAATGAGTTAGAGTTGAAAGTATTAGTTATGTGTATTTTGAATATGGATATTTTGTAAATAATAGTAGTGTGTGGAAAAAATGGACGTTGTTGAAAGCTAGGGTGGATGATAATGAGTTATACTTGAAATTATTAGTTATGTGTATTCAAATATTGCTATTTGGTAAATAATAGTAATGTGAGGTTATTCATTATCCATGTAGTTGTTTTTGTTTATGTGAACATGTTTTTGTACATTATTTTAAAGTTTTTTTTTTTTTTTTTTTTGTCTTCCGAGATGTAATTTTCCATATGCTACCTATTTATGGTGTTATTAGAAAATACTATTATATTGTAATGGAAGAGGTGAAAGAAACGATATGCATTGTGAACAATATCATGGTCGTCGTTCCATATTTGAAAATGCATGAAAAATTGTTGGAGCTATCATGATAATAATACAAATTCCAGCATGCTTTTGAAAAAATTTAGCTAAATTTTCTGAAAAAGTGGATTATAGTCGTCAAGTTTTAGAATTTTGAGTGCCTTAATTTTGCACAGAAAATGATAGAAATTACAGCGTAATTTTGAAAAAATCCAGCTAATTTTTTTGTAAATGTCAATTACAGCGGCCAAGCTTCAGATTTTGGGTACCCAAGCATTCATGATGGATGCTAAATCCATTTCTGCCATCCAAAAACAATTTAAACACTCCCACAGTCAAGTTTCGGAATTTGCCGTCTAGACAAAATTGTGACCTCTTCTGATAAGACTGGAAAAAAATGGTCTACCTTTGTGTGGGAAACATGATTGAACATCAAATTTTCAAATGAATGCGTACATGCATAGAGGATTATTATGGAAGATTATTTCTTTAGGGAATCATAATATAAGCCATGAGGATATTAAATGTCCTTAAAAACTAAAGCACAGAACTTGGGAGCTTCAAGACCTAGGAATGGAATTTGGTATTTGGTAACATTTTACAAGGGAAGCATGATTGAACATCAAAGTTTCAAACGAATGCCTACACACATAGAGGATTATTATGGAAGATTCCTTCTTCAGGGAATAGTAATATAAGCCATGAGGATATGAAATGTCTTTAAAAACTACAACACAGAACTTGGGAGCTTCAAGACCCAGGAATGAAATTTGGTAACATTTTTAAATGGAGTTTCCAATACAAATTGATGGGAATCACCCACAAGATTTCAAGTTCATGACCCCTAAATTATTGCATTCTTGATAATTTTTTCTCACTGTTTCAATGTCAATTTCATGATGCTTCCAAAAAAAATTACAAAACAAATTTATAAGTTTTAATTTCTATCTATAAAATAGCTACTCCATCATGAAGAACAGAGATTATTGCTACTCCATCATGAAGTATAGAGAACTTGCGAGCTTCGAGACCCAGGAATGGAATTTCGTAACATTTTAAATCGAGTTTCCAATACAAGCTTTCTCAATCTGACAAAATCACCTACAAGCTTTCAAGTTCATGGGCCCTAAATTTTTGCATTCTTGATGATGTTTTCTCACTATTTCAATGTCAATTTCATGATGCTTCCAAAAAACTATAAAATAGCTTTAAAGTGTTAGTTTTTATCTATAAATTAGCAATACACATTTGTTAGGTATTATTTGGCATTCCACATCATGTTGTATTATGACTCATTGTGTAAGTAAAGCAACATTGTGAATCTAGTGTGAGGAGGACCAAGGAGTATTTAGTAGTCACAATTGATTGAGGGATGAGGCACATTGAAGAGTCATAGATAAGAGAGATGCATTGAAGAGCATTTTGGTAGTACATCATGAGAAACTGTGTGAGGCATTTTTGCCACCATTTGGTCATCTCAATATATTTGTTACTTTCTGAAACTAGCATTTGCTAGGTATGCTTGTCCACTAAAGTTTGTTATGTGATTCAATGTAGTGTTGTAAGTTACACTGCATGGTTTTTTAAATTCTGTTGTGGTTTTACTAATTGCCTATATGGTCTGCTAAATCCAAAATATTATAGCTTACGACATGACGTGTGAAGTTTACTTTACAGGCTTTAGATATAGAAGAGTTTTGTTACTTGTTAGCTGTTGAATAGTTGGGTATACTAACATGTGAAGTTTACTTTCCAGGCTTTAGTTATAGAAAACAGTCGCTGAGTTTTGTTACTTGTAACTTGTTGAATAGTTGAGTATACTAACATAGTAAACTCTGATATACTATAGTATATACCATATTGCATTTCCAATAGATATGAGGCATTTGATTGAAATAAAATTTAAATACTAAAATCTAAAGCATTCTTATGAGACAAAATAGTTAAGAAATATCCCACATTTTGATTGAAATAATAAGTAGAGTATACGCATTTATAAGAAGCATAACATTCCAATATTGGCATTACATTTCAGTCAGTTTTGAATTTAACCAAATATACATGGATTATATTCATCTATCATGAATGTATCTAAACATTGGTAAGTAATACCTTCAAACATCGTATGACTGTAATCTAAACATTGGTAAGTAATACCTTCAAACAGAGTATGAATGTAATCTAAACATTGGTGAGTAATACCTTCAAACAATGTATGAATGTAATCTGAACATTGGTAAGTAATACCTTCAAACATTTTATAAATTGAAATATGATATATATCAATGCACCACTCACTATAAGATATATTGTGATTTAGAATATTTTTTCATAATTATTTAATTTATAGTATTGCCACTCCCAACCCGACGTTTCTTGTAAATTTGGAAGGAACTTTGCTGTTCTAAACCCTCATATCCACATTCCCAATGTTCCCTGCATTCTAGATACTTGTATGCTAGACACTTGTGCAATGTGAAGAAACTTTGATGTTATAAACAATCATATCCACCTTCCCAATGTTCTGGCATTCTAGATGCTTGTGCAATGTAGCTGTTATTTTATAACAAAAATATTTCAAAGCACCATTTGGCACTACCAAGAGTGTCTAAGAGTACAAAAATAAAAATGCCATCACATTCCCCTTGCAAGAATGTCTAAAGAGTACAAAAATTAAAAAGCTATCACAGCCCATACAGTGCACAAGATATTAAGCAAACATATGACAAATTTAGATGAATATATTACTGTAAGTGCTAGTATGTGGTTGGGAACATCATCATTTAGAAAGAAGAAACAAATGACACAGCAAAAAGAGTCAGCATATGTCTTAGTTCCCAAGGTTGAAGCAACAAATTAGATGTGTAGCCAGCTCATTGAAATAGGATTTAAGTTTGGAACTCATAATTTTAAGCCAAGTTCCCCAATTTGAAATAAGCAGCCACCTTCAACATGCACATAAATTCTATGGTGGGCTGGGCAAGATTACAAGAAAAATGTGTATGTATTAAGAATAATTGATGATATAGCCATGGGTTGTTCTCAATGGTGATAGTCAACAACATTTCATTGTATTATTCCCATACAAGGGGAGGCCACACTTGCTACCGAGTTAATAAAAATTTTGTTGATATAATCACCTTATGTACAATGACGATAACTACTCTTACACTAGTAGCACATCAAATCATATCTAAACACCAGTACACATGAAGTTTATTATATCAGAGTAAATGTAACCCGCATGTCTAGTTCGATTCCATTACCAGTAGTTCATTCTATCAATTTGTGATGCTTATATGACATATATTGTCTAAAATGACGCAAGCATAAAATTTCAATGCAGTACTGCAAGCCTCCTGGTCTGGTTGAACTCATTCTGTCAGTTTGTGATTCTTATATAACATATAGTCTTTAAGGAAGAAATCAAGAAAAATTTAGTACAGTCCCGTAAGCCTCCTGCTTTAATTGACATTCCATTCATTTACATTCCAAGCAAAATTGTAAAGTTATAACTAAAATTGTAAGTTGGTTTGGATGGCCTAAGACCCGACATATCAAATCAGCAAAGGTAATTACTAAAATTCAGGTTATAAAGTCCCAAAGTTGTTGGCATTGCTCCACTATGAAAATTATTGATCTTAGTGAAACAACATATTTATGATACAAAGAAAGTGTAGATACAATATGATCTTTGGATGATAAGCCTTCAGCTAAAGGCTAAAGTGTCAACACATCCTTAGCCTCATATATCTCTAAATAGAATGGACACAATAAGCTTTAGAAGATGACATTCACTAAACTCGTACTTTGAAAGCAAATTCAAAGTATTCTCAGTTATTAACTTGCATATCTACAAGCATACAATGCAACAGGGTAAGTATAAACAGGGTAGGCCACAACAGAAAAGGTCTAAAGCTGATGCAACTTCTCCTGGTTACAGAGCCTCTCTTCACTTTGTCCGCTGTATGATAAGTACATCTAGAAAATCTAGCAAATTGATCAATTGGAAGTCGAATAGTTCTGCTGGCGCATCCTGGCACCCCAAGATGATGCTTGACCCGCATCTCTAACATTAGCTCTCTTATTTAAATTGTAGAGCTGGTCTTCCCATCTTGATCATCATTCTTCTTTTGCAAGTTCCTTGCAGAGGACAAGTAAAAGAGTGAAAAAAAATAGCAAGCATTGTATGTGTCAGCCACACATTTATCATGCTAAAGCAACCCCTAGTTAGCACATTATACGAGTCATGGATCACAACACAATACCAAACAACACCCACGCCATGACATGCATAAAAAAGAGGTGAATGAAGTTTTCTAGTCATTGTTTATAATACAAACCTAACATAAGATAGTTCCAGATTTTGAGATCCAAAGATACACAAATTCAACATCAAACTAAGCCTCACAAAACAAATATTTCAAATTCAATCCAGCATACCATTACATTTCCTCAAAGAGCTATTTAATCCTAATCCACATCCGAAATCATTAACAACTCACAACCAGTGCAACATAAATGTCTGCCAAATCATGGAAATACATGTAAACAAAGAAAACTACTATGCTAGGCATACTAAGCAACCTAGAGTGCTTTGATTTTTGTTCACCTTAAAATTGTTAGCAGTTTGACGAAGTGTATTCAAAACAATAGAATGAATATGTTTGAACAATACAAATTTTGTCTATTTCCATACAGATCAAACTCTATGAAATTGACACAAGAAGAGTCACAAATGCTTTGCTAAACAGAATGCAGTCTTCACCAATTAAAAACCAATGTAGCTTTAGACCCCAAAATTGGCTCCCCTGAAATAGAGGTTTCCACTAAAGATCATTATGAAGGGCTACAAGCCCAGAAAAAAAAACCATCTACAACACTAATATGATTTCACTTACTATCATATGCCTGCAACTCTTTCAAAGATACCAACGTTTCAATACCTTGCAGCTCCTCTACATTTTTGCACTGACTAATGTCTAGCACTTGAAGTTTCGGAAGACCAGAAAGCCCTGCTATTTTCCTCAAGTTAGAGAAATTAGTCAATTCCAGATTTATCAGAGTCTTTGGCAATGTTCCAACCTCCACCAGATGATTACAAAACCTGAGGGACACATATTTAAGGCTGGGGCAGACACCTATGGAAAATGATACCCCTGATAATTTCGTGTTATAAACTTCTAAGACTTGCAGTCGAGGCATGCAGTTGTCATTGGGAGATTCTAAATTATTCAATGTTTGCAACCGACAATTCAATACTCTCAACTCAGTCAATTGAGTGAACAGTCGAATAGTCACTGGCAAATGTTTCAATTCACTGCAATTCTTGAGCCTCAATTCCTTTAAGATCTTCAAGTGACCAAGTGAAAGTGGTAGACTGTCCAGTGAAGGGCACCCTATTTCCAGAACTTCTAAATCGCCCAAGTCTCCAATTTCATTTGGAAATTCTTTTATGTTTGTACCCCTAAGATCTAATTTTTTTAGGTACATTTGATATTCTATTTGCGGAGGTAATATTTCAATGTTCTTACAATAGGAAACATCTAAACATTCAAATGTGCTGATGTTTCCCAGTGTTTTGCTAGAGACGGTTAAATTATAGCACCAACTCAAATCAAGACATTTAAGACGAATTAAATTACCAAAAGAACCTGAAAGCATCTGCAACTGTAGGGACTGAGACAAACCTATGCATTTCAGGTTTATTAAATTACCAAAAGACTTTAGAAGCACCTACAAATGAGAAGAGTGAGACAGATCGATGTAATCCAAGTTTATTAAGTACCCAAAGGAATCTAGCAGTGACTTTAGATTTGGGAAACTTGTTAACTCCAATCGTTTCAACGACACCAAATGAAAAAACTCATCCGGCAAAGTTTTAAGATTAATCTTATGGAGGACAATTAGTTCGAGGTGCTTAAGGTGCCCTATTGATTTTGGTAACTTTGAAAGGGGAGAATAAATAATTAACTGTCCCAACAACAAAGGTGTCTGCAAAATGTTCCAGGGTTTTAATCGTAAGAAAGAATTCGAAGATTAGCTTCTGCAAAACCATTTAAATTCATTGCAGATCCTACTGTGTGAAATAAATAACGAATAAACGCATACTTTAAATCACCAAAATTTTATTTACCTAATATCTGGATTGCCACAATGATTTCAATTTCTTCCCCCACACTTCTAAAACCCTAAGGTTCTTCATAGGTATCCAAGGAGGTAGAGAAAACTAGAGGCATTCATTCTAGCGAAGCCATATAAGGTTTGGTACTCGCGAGATAGTCAAACCCTAGAAGTGGATAGGGCTGGCTAAAGGCATGCAAGCAAAAGAGTTCCTGGGACTGTTGTGCATCAAGGCTTGTTAATTTATAAATTGATGTGTTTTTGACTCCTAAATGTGTAAGAATAGTTTTGTCTCTAGATGTAATCAAAATTAAGATATCTGCCCTGAGTACACTTTGAACCGACAAAAATGCATCCAGCTGATTTGCTTGATCTATGTCATCAAAAATTGTGAAAGCATTAGAACATGAGAGATTTCTTTTAAGAATCTATATGCCTTCATAGATGCTGTCTATATGAATATCAAAGTGAGTCAAGCCATTGAGAAGTTCACTCTGCAAATGATGTAATGAACCTTTATTTGCATTTTCCCTGATATCACATAAAAAGAAAGATTTACTGTAATATGATCTCTTCCTGTTGAAGAGTTCTTTCACCAGGGTTGTCTTTCCAACCTCGTCCAACCCAACAATCCCCATGACTTGAACCTTTCCACTCTCCTGCTGCTACTGCAAGAAGGCTCTATTTTCAAAATCCTTCACCTTTTCCTCCAAAGCAGTTCAATATTTGGCGACATTGAATATCGATTTTTCACCTGTTTCAGGATGCATTCAACCACTTGATCTAGCAACTCCCCTTCGTCTCTGGTTATTCAAAAGAAAATAAATACAGCTAATGAGAAACATTAACCTATGTATATCTAGATTCTAAATTATTCAATGTTTGCAACCGGAAATTCAATACTCTCAACTCAGTCAACTAAGTCAACAGTCGAATAGTCACCGGCAAATGTTTCAATTCAGTTCAATTCTCGAGCCTCAATTCCTTTAAGATCTTCAAGTGACCAAGTGAAAGTGGTAGACTGTCCAGCGAAGGGCTCCCTATTTCCAGAACTTCTAAATCACCCAAGTCTCCAATTTAATTTGAAAATTCTTTTATGTTTGTACCCCTAAGATCTAATTTTTTTAGGTACTTTTGATATGCTATTTGCAGAGGTAATATTTCAATGTTTTTACAATAGGAAACATCTAAACATTCAAGTGTGCTGATGTTTCCCAGTGTTTCGCTAGAGACGGTTAAATTATAGCACCAACTCAAATCAAGATATTTAAGATGAATTAAATTACCAAAAGAACCTAGAAGCATCTGCAACTGTAGGGAGTGAGACAAACCTATGTATTTCAGGTTTATTAAATTACCAAAAGACTTTGGAAGCACCTGCAAATGAGAAGTGTGAGACAGTTCAATATAATACAAGTTTATTAAGAGCCCAAAGGAATCTGGCAGTGACTTTAGATTTGGGAAACTTGTTAACTCCAATTGTTTCAACAACACCAAATGACAAAATTCATCCGACAAAGTTTTAAGATTAATCTTATGGAGGACAATCAGTTCAAGGTGCTTAAGGTGCCCTATTGATTTTGGTAACTTTAAAAGGGGAGAATAATAACTAACTATCGCAACAGCAAAGGTGCCTGCAAAATGTTCCAAGGTTTTAATCGTAAGAAAGAATTCGACGATTTGCTTCTGCAATACCATTTAACTTTGTTGGAGATCCTACTGTGCGAAATCAATAATGAATAAACACATACTTTAAATTGCCAAAATTTTATTTACTTGATATCCGGATTGCCACAATGATTTCAATTTCTTTCCCCGCACTTCTAAAACCCTAAGGTTCTTCATAGGTATTCAAGAAGGCAGAGAAAACTAGGGGCATTTATTCCAGCGAAGCCATATAAGGTTTGGTAATCGTGAGATAGTCAAACCTTGGAAGTGGATAGGGCTGGCTAAAGGCATGCAAGCAAAAGAGTTCCTAGGACTGTTGTGCATCAAGGCCTGCTAATTTATAAATTGATGTGTTTTTAACTCCTAAATCCGTGAGAACAGTTTTGTCTCTAGATGTAATCAAAATTAAGCTCTCTGCCCTGAGTACAGTTTGAACTGACAAAAATGCATCCAACTGATTTGCCTGATCTATGTCATCAAAAACTGTGAAAGCATTAGAACATGAGAGATTTATTTTAAGAATCTATATGCCTTCATAGATGCTGTCTATATGAATATCAAATTGATTTAAGTTGTTGAGAAGTTCACTCTGCAAATGATGTAAGGAACCTTTATTTGCATTTTCCCTAATATCACATAAAAAGTAAGATTTGCTGTAATCTGATCTCTTCCTGTTGAAGAGTTCTTTCACCAGGGTTGTCTTTCGAACCCCACCCAACCCAACAATCCCCATGACCTAAACGTTTCCACTCTCCTACTGCTGCTGCAACAGGAATCTATTTTCAAAATCCTTCACCTTTTCCTCCAAAGCAGTTCAATATTTGGCGACATTGAATATCGATTTTTTCACCTGTTTCAAAACGCATTCAACCACTTGATCTAGCAACTCCCCTTCGTCTCTGGTTATAAACTTTAACCTGTGTATATCTAATTAGCGTGAAGTATTACAATACTGAGAGGGGAGGGTTGAGATCTCACCCATTATATGCGTCCAGATCGAAACCCATTATTTTTGCAACATGAGAAAGGGCATCTCTCCAGGTTTAAATGTTGGTGGAGTCGTATCGCAGTTTCCCTTCACCCATTTGCGTGATTTCTAAGTTGCATAGATCTTGAGCATACACTCCATCTTTGCCCTGCGACAAACAAAGATCATCTGGTTTTACACCGTAAAACACCAGAATAATAGGAGCCTTCGACTCCAACATTAGGAAGAGCTCATTCAAACACAAAGTCAATACTACATATGTACGAAAGAAAATAGCCACATGGACTGAGGCAGTTCTAATGGAAGCTTCTATTTCTGAAGAAACATTTCCCCCCTCATACAATTCCAGTCAGTCCAAAAAGACTCGGATTCTGTGTAAACGAAGGCGATGGTAGAGATGTCTAGCCAAGGTTTTCTTAACATCCAACCCTCTGTGATTGATAAATACATCACAATAGAAGTTGCTATTGCTGCAAAAGTTACATGAGGTGGAGGCTATTGTTGCAGCCGTGGAGGATGAGGCGTCAATCCCTGAAATTGCAGGACGAAGATTGTGAGAACGAGGAGGTGAACTTTCAATTTCTATCCTGATTTCAGTTTCAAGAGGGTTTTGGGGGCATGAGGATACAGGGGATGCCATTACCAATGTCGATTTGACTATACAAACAGAAATTAGAGCCCGTAAACTGAAATAGCCATTAACTCCACGGAACCGTAAACAGAAACAGCCATAAACTCCACGAACTCTGCCAGAAGCTCGGCGCACAGATGTCAAGTGGAGAGTGAACTATCGGCGTAATTAACTAATAACTAATACAACTATCAAATGTCCCAAAAGGTACAAAGAGAGGCTGATAGAATGATTGAGAAAATCATAGTTACATCTCTAAGGTATCCAGCAAAGACATTCAGTAAAAAGTCTTGACTTCAAGATCCCGAGTTAGAAATTCAAAAAATCTTTAAAACACAAATTTCTTACATATAGGATGGGCATCTTTTCAAATTGCATTGTCAAAGGTAGAAATAGTGAGTTACCATCAAACCTGTATGCCATATGTTATTATTCAATCCATGACACTACCACATTTATCCTCCTCGTATAGGTTATTTTCAATTCATCCTTGGATATATTATGTGAATCTTACTTTGCAAAATGCTCTATGCAATGAAATGAATGCACATTTTCTATAAAAAACAGGCAAATATAGGAAAAAAAGAAGTAGAAGTAGAGATATAATGCACCACAATTTATGCCCTTGACTCATGGGCCACCCAATATCAGTAGAAACAGAGATGAAAGTTTGTTGCATTCGTTCTTAGCAATCAGAACATATAAACATAAAATCAAGACTTTGTGAACAATCTAAAGTGTCCAAACTTGCCCTGATTTATGTACCGTATAAGTTAGAGAAATAAAATATTTCCTACCAATAAAATTGTAGAGGAGAGAAAATAAAGCTTTCTCCATACCTTCAAAAGGAAAACAATGAAAATGCACTTTTAGAACCTAGAATAATCTTTTACAATGAGAAACGACTTAGGATCTTCTTTTTAGTATGCTCTTCTCCCATCGCCTTCGGTTATAATATCTTTAAAAGCTCCACCACTGGGTATCATAGGAAAGACATGCTCCTGGTGTGGCATAATGGCATCTAATAAATATGGCTCAGGGTATCGAGCATTTGCAAAATGGCCTCCCTGACATCTGCTTTCTTTGTTACCTTAGCTGCTGGTATATTGCATGCATTTTCCATGTTCAAAAGATTGAGGAAAACCTTAGATTCAGCAGATGGATTCCCGAGGTAAGTATGTGCTCTGTTTGCTTTGTAAAATCGATCTTCCCATTGGACCACCATGCCCAAGTGCTGATTGTTCAATATATTCATCTTAACACGCAGGTTTTCTACCCTAATGGTGGCCAATTCTTGCACATCCATAATAAAACTAACATCTCCATCTATATCAACAAAAATAGCCCCTGGATTGGCCACGACAGCTCCCAAGTGCT
The DNA here is from genome assembly GCA_000404065.3 of Pinus taeda. Taxonomy (NCBI): domain Eukaryota; kingdom Viridiplantae; phylum Streptophyta; class Pinopsida; order Pinales; family Pinaceae; genus Pinus; species Pinus taeda. Next base: position 30,790 of record APFE030402874.1, read on the forward strand.
GCAGGCAAACCAAATCCCATAGCCCCGAGACCCCCTGATGTCAGCCACAGTCGAGGTCTCTCATATTGGAACCATTGGGCTACCCACATCTGGTGTTGGCCCACTCCAACACTGATTATAGCATTACCATTAGTTAATTCACATAGCAGTTGAATGGAAAACTGGGGAGGAATGGCATCCTCAAAATGTTTGAAACTCAAAGCTCATCTTCTTTTATGTTCTTGTAAGTCCCCATTCCACTTGGAAAACTCCAGCCTATCATATCATTCTTGCAATTGTAAATCATGAAAGAAAAAACGTAATATATTTTTCTGTGTAATCCCAAGGTTGTTCTGTAAATCACGAAAGCTACGTTGGATGTTAAATTTAATGAAATTTGTAAATCACGAAAGTTGCGTCGGATATTAAATTTTATATACAATATATGAAAATTTAAAATACATACTTTACTAGGATGTTCATGAAAATGTAAGTTTGTTACATGTACATATTTCCACTGTAGCCCATCCTCAAGTAGAACAAAAGAAAATTTGCAATGTCATTCAATTCTAAAAACATCCATGAAACAAGGAAATTTACTCCGGATAAAATAATTTTCACATTAAAATTAATAATAATAAGCTTTATGATTATTATTTATAATCACCCGAGATATTTAATTCACTTTTTTACAACAGACAACCTAATTATTAACCTTTATACTTTTGAAAGCAGTAATAATAAGGTTTATGATTATTCTTCATAATCACCCGAGATATTTAATTAACTTTTTTACAACATATAGCCTAATTATTATCCTTTCTGCTTCTAATCATCACCATTTAGTGAAACAACTCAAATATCAATTTTGCGCTGATTGCCCTGCACTCTTTATAACTGGCCACATTTGTGGTGAGGAGTATGAGGGTTATTGCAGTTTAGCTTACAAGTTGAATAATTGGTTAATGTGGTTGATGCAGTTTAATCAAACCAAAATATGCACCTCCTTCGGCTTTGCTCAGTAGAGAAGCATGATTTCCTTGTTCAACACCCTTTCCATTCTCAATGACTGCTATACTGTCAGCATTCTGATTTGTGCTCAAACGATGAGCTACAACCACGCTAGTTCTTCCTACCATGACTCCATCCAGTGCTTCTTGAACAACTTTCTTCGAATGACTATCCAAAGCACTCGTTGCCTCGTCCAATAACAAGATGCTTGGATTCTTTATAATTACCCTTTCTATTGCTATTCTTTGTTTCTTCCCCCCTAGACAACTGAGTTCCCCTGTTGTCGGTGTAGGTTTCATATCCATCCCTCATGCCACTGAAACATTAACAATGCATGTAATTTAACAAGAAGTATGGCAAGTTGTTCATATAGGAACTATTTATTTATAACTTAAAAGAAAAAGATAACCTGCATTGAATTTAGTAAGAATATTTATAATAACAACTAATTTTCAGGTTTAAGAAACTTGGTTAATAAAACATGAAGTTTAACATAGGATTCATGAAGTGTCCCATGGAAATTATGTTTTGTAAGTTCAGAAAATTTTTTGAAACAACTTAAAAATGATGAAAAAAGAAACAACTTATACATCATGCAAAAATAAAAAACCGTGGTTGGAAAACAAATTTTGCAATGGCTGAAAAACAAATGGAACAGTGGTCAGGGGATTTATTTCAGCGTACTTACGAAATGAAATCGTGGGCATTGGCAGCCTTTGCAGGCTCAACTATCTTAGTTTCTATTGCATTCTCTTTACCGTAAGCAATGTTCTCTCTGATGCTGCCTGCAAATAGAGTGGGCCCTTGTGAGCTTAACTTGGCCAATGAGAAGAAAACCCAAAACATAGAGCTTGGAATAACATGCCCAATTTGACATACACTAAGCCCTAATTTAAGTAGAAGTCGACAAAATGATCATTCATCAAACCTGGGATCTATTCAGATGAAAATTCCACAAAACAAATGTGGTTAGACAAAATTTACAACTTGATATAACAGAAGCTTGCCTAGTTGAAAATAACAAGAGCATTATACATACACTAAACGTTAATTTAACGACATCATTCAACAGACTGACCAGTTGTCAAATTGTCACGTTACCCAGATCAAAATTTCACTTATGTAACCTAGAGAGAGTTTTCTCAGGCAAAAACTGCAACTTAATATAACAAAAGCATGGGCAAAAAACCTTAAAACCCTAGTTTAGCAATGAAATTCAGGGACTGATCATTCGTCAAATTCGTTTTTACCCAGATGAAAACAAGTGTGCTCAGGAAAAAAATTGCACTTCATACAACACAAGCGTGGCAAGATGAAAGCAACAAGGAACAAGCCTAAACCCTGATGAAAAAAGAAATTGAAGAGAACTATTATTCATTAAATTCAGATTTGCCAGACAAAAAATTCACAGGAAAAAAGTGTACCCGGTCAAATTTGACAAACTAAAACTTTGGTATTCAATTAATTGATGAGAATTGAGGATCGATTAATTCGTTGCCTTGTAATAGAAGGATTTCCAAGCATTAGAGTTTTCTCATACAAAAAATGCAACGTAATATGACAAAAGCATGGGGAATTGAAAAATCAAGGGCATTTAAACAAACCATAAAACCCTAGTTTAGAAAAATAATTGAGGAACTGATCATTCATCGAATACGATTTTACCCAGATGGAAATTCCAAGAAACAAGTTTGGTGAGAAAAAAATTGCACCTTCATATAACCAAAGTGGCGAGGTGAAAGGAACAAGGGAATTTAAACAAGTCCCACACCATGATGAAAAGCGCAATTGAATAGAACTATTATTCGTTAAATTGGGCTTGGCGAGATAAAAAATTCACAGAAAAACTGTACTCGGTCAAATATGAAAAACTAAATCTTTGGGATTCAATTAATTAACAAAAATTGAGGATCGACTAATTTGCTACCTTGTGATCGATGGCTTTCCAGGCATTATCATCGAGGGCTTTCTAGGCATTATCATCGTTGGTCGCCCGGTGCATGGAAGAATTCATCATGGAGAGACGGCACAAGCTCGGATAATCCAAATAACTGAGAGCATGCGTTGTTATTTTGGGAACCAATTGCTCCATCATCGACGCTCCTGGAGGGTGCTGTGATAACCTTTCAATCCACTTGCCATTAACCAAATTGGTGGTCCAAGCGTTAAACGAATCAAATGCCTTGCAAAAGCACAAACAGTTGTAGGCTAATAACGTTTTTAAAGGTTTTTTAATGTTTTAAAACATTTTTATTAAATTAGACAACTGATTTTTGTTCAATCCTCTAACAAAATATCTAACAACTATGATTAGGATAGAAAAGCATTTGGGGAGTTCATTTCAGAGGGCAACGCCTTACGGCGTAACTAGATGCAGGAGCATCCTACTATCTCCCCTCAACTATAGTCGTGGTTATCTTTTAAGATTCCTTACAACTCAGCAGAATGATTAGTGGAAAGAAACCACACTACATGATGTCAAGAAAGAAAAACTAGCCACGTAATAGGTGCTAACAAGGAAACATTGACAGAAGGTGGGCAGGCTGGGTAGGCTACTTCTACAACTCAATTGTGGTAATTCCAGAAGGACATACCATCAATGAGATCTGTCACAATCCACTGGAATTTTTTAAGCTCATTAAAAGAGAGTCTGGTTTGGTATAGATGTATATCCAGTGCTTATAATTGTCATAGGGGGGATAAAGAATGTGCTCAGATGAGCCATATGCTGAGGGAAGCCGTTGTAGGGCCAGTATGCTAGTTATCTACGGAGTTTTCTTTGTATCAAAGATTAGAGATAATGAAATAAAGATAGCTTTTCTAGCTTTTCAGAAATCTAAACATTGGTGTTGTCCCCTGTAGATTATTCATCCCCAATCTGAATATTTTAGTGGTTTGCATTCATAAATACCACAATTGTTTGTAGGAACAGAGCATCACGCAATTCTTCACTAAATCTCTTCTGATGTAAACTTGTTTGCAGGTTTTGAGATTGGAAATCTTCATTTGATCCCTCTACCAAATCTTTCACAATCTATTCTCTATTATAGTTACTAACCCCTTTTAAGATTACGGGAAGCGTTCTTTGACATTTATGTTAGGTTTAAATGGGTGGTGTAAGTCTACCCCTGTGGAAACCTGAGGACCAAAGTGCTGTGTAGATTGGAGGTGTCTGCATCAAAACATAAAGGCATACTTTTCTCGTAGAAGAACATTGTTAAAAATTCTAGATGTGAGCCTAATGCATACTTCACACATGCAAAATATGAATATATCTTGCTGTGATATGCTTTTTACACACTAGCTTGAGCACTCTATTATTGTTCACAGCAAATGAGAAGATCCACTGATCTCCATTGTCTTTCACAAAATACACTACTTATTGAATAACAATGAACTTAAAAATGCTTATGAAGGTTATAAATTTTCAACATAAACACATCAAAATAGTGACTAAATACACCACAATGGCAACCCCAACAACACAGAGATGTTTGAGCCTAACCGAAAACAACCATCCATACCTTGCAATCAAAATAGCTAATAAATAGAATTGATACAATTATACCAATCGATGTGATGAAGTATATTCCATGAAATCGCAATGTTTGAGATAACTGCATTTAAGATAGAAAACAAATGCCACAATATTTTTTTTGTCCATATAGAGTACAAACCCTTCACACAATTCTTTCGGGAAAAAGGATGATAATGAAGAATGTGGCTAAATTAAAGGCATATTTAACCATACCATAGGTGAATAACCTAAAATAACCATCCATATACAATTACACCAATTGATATGATGAAGCATATTCCATGAAATTGCAATGTCTGAGATAACTACATTGGAGAAAGAATTTTGTCACAATGACATTATTGTCCAGATAGGGTACAAACCCTTCATACCATTCTTTCAGGAAAAAGGATGAGAATGAAGAATGTAGCTATTTCTTAGCTGCTATAAAGAAAAGGTGATTTGGCTATACCATGGGCAAATAGTATATTAAGAAATAAGTTAACCTCCTGTTCAAAATTTATGCAGAAAACTACAATTTCTCTCTAATATTTAGAGATAAAAATAGAATCGAATAAAAATAATTAGGCTATATCCTGCACTAGTACCTCCAAAACATATTCCTATTTTGCACTCTCACAAGATCCGGTAGGGTATTCCAAAGCAATTCCTTTCTGCTCCGCAATCCCTTGTTCAACTAGGCATCAAAAGGAGGTTCTTTCACACCATTCCCTCCCTCTATTAGAAACCTCTCTTGCAGATAAAACAATAGCAATTTCTGTAGAGCAGAGTTCTCTCTAACCTTGCCTTCCAACTCACCTACTCTAGTTTCAATCTCTCCTGCTCTTTCATTCATTCTTGTATCCAACAGCCTTATGATCTCATCTTGAATCACCTTCTGTATCATCTGGGACCTCTTATACTCATCCACTTCCTGAAGCCACAGATCTGCGAATTGGCACTCTTTCCAGGCCTCAAACCAAGGGCCTCCCATTGTATAATGTATAGCTTTGGGAAGTTCCTTGTCATCAATCTCATTGTGACCAACAAGGAAATTCCATGTGTAGGGAATGGGTCCAATATCATTGTCATCAAGCCAAGTGAATCTATGCAAAAATTCCTTAGATTGGGAATTCACAATAGAGGGTGTCAAAACTCTATTCTTGGGGTGCCCGCGATTATACAAAACCATAGACGACCGATTCTTTCTAGGGTAAGTGGTCTGCACAACCCCATCCATTTTTGTAGCACTCTTCGGCTTGTAATCGTGTTTGACACACATTATAGCATACTTATCATCAATGAGCTCAGCTAATTCCCTAATGTCAACAGTATAGAGAAAATCATAGTCTACAAACATAACCCAACCCTTGAACCCAGCTAGGAAAGGAGTCAAGAACCTATAAAAGGAGAAGTGGGTGCTCTCAGTGGGATCCCTTGTGCGCCAGGAAATCCCATCCTTACGGAGATCCGCTTGTTTGATGGGGATTAATTCAACTGGAAATGTGGCATGTTTCAGTATCGAATGCCTGCAGACCTCGTAGGTAAAATCCTCACGGGGATCGTAACCCACAAAGATCTTGAGCTTTGGAAGCACTTTTCCACTCTTGTTCATAACAGGTCCTCCCAGAATGCCTGCTCGAGGCTGTGGTGAGACTATATCTCGCAACTTCTGGTCCTCCTGCATCTTCACCTTCGGTTCTAGAGACTCGGCCAAACATGGGGGAGATACTGCGAATGCCGACCCGATGCCCAGTCCTAGTCCCAGTCCTGATACTAGCAAGTCTCTGGAATTCCTATATCCATTCGAATGTGAATTCCCATTTCCAAAAATCTCTGCGGAGGAATTGAGTGTGAGGGGGATCGAACCTTGGCATTGATAACCTCTCAACCCACTCGCCATTAACCAAATTGGTGGTCGAAGCGTTAAACGAATCAGATGCATTACAAAATGCACAAACAAGTGTAGGCTAATAACGTTTTTAAAGTTTTTTTAATGTTTTAAAACATTTTTCATTAAATTAAACGAATGATTTCTGCTTAATCGTCTAACAAAAGATCTAACGGCTACGATTAGGACAGAAAAGCATTTGGGGGAGTTCATTTCAGAGGGAAACATGTTACGGCATAATTAGCGCATAATAAAATCAATACGATACTTTTTTCATTTCTCTGGTAGTAGACCTACATTATCTTAGGATTAGGGCCTTGGAATAGGTGGCGAGTTTAAACTCTCCAAGGATACAAATCTAACTTAGAACGTTGAGCTATGGAGTGGAAATCCATTAGCATAGTAGGTGTCAGGGAAGCTTCTCTCACACATGAATTAAGCACAATATTACACAAAGGCTGGTAAAATGGATAACCCCCAATTACCTGTCCAAAGTGTTTGCAATATTCTGCTAGAGAAAGTTCATATCTTGGGGGTTTTCCGAGTAGATTCCCACTTGCAAAGCATTAGGATTAGCTACCTTGACTACATGTACAATCTCGATCAATGAATTTCACCCCCCTCCCCCTTGATTCTTTGTTTGTGAGTGTTGTCCATAGTGGCCATTCTATATGGCTCTTACGTAAGTGACTAGGAATGCTATTTTGTGGTACCTTAGGCAGAGAAATCATCCTCACCTTCAGCTTAATTGGGAGGGTTCCATTTTTGGGGCACTTGCACCCATCGAGTTGAGATTTTTGACAAAGCTCAAGGAACCCATAATTGTCTCTCTTTCTTTATCCCATTTTCATATTGATCTCATGATGTTGGATTTCAACACCAACTAGTGTGGTCATTGTGGGAAGGTTTGTTTTCTTACTCTTATATTATAGGTATTTCAGTAGTGTGTGATATTTGATTTAGTAAACCTTAGGTTGAGTTTGATGGAAATAGTTCAAGAGTCTACTAATAAAGGAACCCATTTTAATATGGATATCGGTCCTTTTCCTTATTTTAGAAATATTGGTCCTCCTTACATTACATAGCTATGTTGTCCCGTCCCATATTCATGATAGATTTACTAGTATGGTTATTTTCAATGTTGTTGGTCCCAAATTCCCGAGTTGCTTCACAAGCAAGTTCTCCACCTCAACAACACCAACCGCATGTTGACCCTTTTCCTTCTTCAACCACCTTATCTTCTTCTCGTTTTTCTTCCTTGCTTGGTGAAACTATTGATGCTAGTAATTGGGGAGCTAAGAAGAATAAGAAAAATTGTCTATAATGATGTCATGGTAGCATAGGGTCCCTTGGAATTTAATTTGATCCTTTGGAGGGACTATGTTTATGCTATGAAATTTATAGTGTCCACACTCATTCAAGTGATGCAATTCCGTCATAATGGAAACCTTATGACCATTGACTAACTTATGTTTCTTAGTCATAATTTGGTTGCAAAAATTATTTCCTTGAGTGTTCCTTATACACAAGTCACTATCAATACCATCATAGGTTAATTATGTGGCATCATGAACAATTCATATGATCATTGTTCATTTCCTGTGTCAAACTCATTTAAAAATGAAACTGATTTCCCTCCAATAAATTATAGGGGGCATGTACCTCTGTTTATCATGTTGGAATTAAGCCACTAGCCTATGAAGGTCATGCTGGGGGGAAAGTACCAAAGACAAGCTTAGTATTCTTTCCTTCTCATGCTCGTAAATACATGAGAATAAGTTATCGAGTATACTTTTATCACTTTTTTGGGCTCATAAAAACTATATGAAAAAGGAACTCTATGGAGTTCTCTTTAAGATATTTTTAGACTCCTTAAAAATGAAAGGATTGTTGAGTGAGATTGTTTCCTTTCACGCCCATTAAAGGATTTGAAAGGGCATCTATTCAATATAGGTTTAACCTTTTGAACTGAGTAGACTAATCACAAAAAATGAATAATGTAGTCAATCATTGCAAGAAGAGTTCTCCTTAGTATTTTTTTATACTTTTTCATCCTTAGGAAACTAAATTTACGAAAAATAACACCCTTGGATTATTCTTTAAGTTGTTTTCAAACTCCATAAATATGAAAAAGGTCATCGATCTTTAATTTCTCTGGGATCATTTAAACTTTATGTTAAAAGACCTAATGATTTATCTTTTATCCTTTTTCTAGACTCACTAAATCTAAATGAAAAGGGTTAAGTTGGAATTTTCTTTTTGTTTCTTTTTCAAACTCGTTAAATATGAAAATTACATCGAGTTATTCCTTCATAAGGTCAAGTTGGAATTTTATTTTTGTTTCTTTTTCAAACTCTTTAAATATGAAAATTACATCGATTTATTCCTTCGTTGGACTCGTAAAAATTAAACAATGAAAAACCCACCTATAATTGGGACTAAATCACTCCTTCCTATGGCATATTAAAAATAATCTGAAGGACTTGTTTGAAGAATAAGCTTACATTCTGATCATATGTTATCCTACTAATTATTGCTTAAAAATAAAGAGGTACTCGAAAAAAATAGTGGGTGAATTTGGGGAAGGGAATATATAAACTCTATACACATTTTTGGAAGCAAGTCGCTCTTGAACATGACACCCTTTTACTCTTTGTGTCAAGGCTGGGAAATTTTCTTTTCTCTTGTTAATAATACTCCTTTGAAAAGTCTTATAATTTGTTTTGTGATCCACTTTTTGAGTTTGTGCTTCCAAGACAGTTGTTGTGACATCAATAAGTTCAAGAGATGTTCAACCTGAGCTAGACAATTTTTATAGTCCTTAATCCTTCTATTGTGTTGACCATCCCTAAGTCAGTCCTAAATTAATTGGTGCTTTATTCTACTTCACATATTTACACTTGTTTCATGTCATTAATGGGGGATACACCAAGGCCCTCCCATGATGGATCAATTCTTATCGACTTCATCACATTATCTAGGAAGTTTATTTTTAAACCAATCAACAACTTGGAGCTTGTATGCCTCAATGGCAAGTTTACTTTGCTTTTATGATAGGTTTACATCATTGACCTTCGATAAATTTATTCTATGAGTGTTCAACTTCAGATAATGTATTCACACTTAATAGAATGTACTTGAGTACCTTAAGGGCCATTCTCATTATTGGTGGTTTCTTTCGTATTTGTTAACGATTTTCATCATTGGACAATAATAAGATGGTTTCTACCATGTTCGACCTCAACACATTGATTAACATGGTTAGATTTGTACTATGGTAATATAGATATGAAGATCCTAGATCATATATTTTATATCCATGTTACGATGGAGCGTTTTGAGTATTTATGATTGTTGCATAGATCCAAAGTGTATGTTTGGTGGATATGCTTATATCGAGTCATGCAGGCATGGATCCATGATGTATGTTGGTGGCCATAAAATTTCTCATATGTATATTTTCATGCCCATAGTTATGATTTGAGTCACTTTCATTTTGAGTATGGAATACCTACCTCAGAGATGATATTATATTGTAACTCCTTGAATGTTGTTGGTAGGTTTCTAACCGATCTATTCCTTATCTGAAAGCCTTTGCATGATAAAGTATTTTAGTTATCATTGCCTTTATAACTTCATAGTTTAGGGATAAGTGTGTTACACATTTTTTCACATTCATGGAAATTGATGTTGCCCCCTATCCTTTTTCATCTAAGGCGTAGTTTCCATTAATCCCTAAAGAATATGGAAAAACATCCTCTCCATGAAAGATGGAAAACTTGTTCAAATTCCTTCATAAACCATAATTGAAAAATATGTCACATGTTGCACATTGGAAACCTGCAATAGTGTTGATTGTCATAGGTTGCATATCTGAAAAACTGTGACCTTGTCACATTTTTCTTCACTACATGGTTTGACACTATTTAAAAAAAAAGTAAAAAAAAAATAGAAGGAGAGGATTCTAGAATATAAGCCTCATGGATGGAATCTCTCCCGATAAATTTGGATCTGGCTTGCATCCATAATTTGTTGGATCTTAACCTACTTCCCTTATCATCCTTTATCCTCTTCCATGCCTATAAGTATAACCATATCTCATTTAGAGGGCTAGTTAGTTAACCTTAGAAAGGCTTTGGCTTTAATAAAATTCCCTTGAAGTATCCAACCTATGGCCTTAAGGATTTTTAAGGTAAGGTGTTGAGATGAAGGATAGTTGGAAGGGGACCTATGACATTAAGGAATCATCAAGTTGTAACCTCTTCTTTCTCATAATACAATTATATGTTCCTTTCTCACAATTATTGTCTATCTATTTAGCAAACTTTATCTCATATATATATATATATATATATATATATATATATATATCCATATATATACATATACATATATAAAACATTACATATACTATATATATATATACATATTCTATATCTATATTATATATATCTATATTATATATTATACATAATATATTATATATATACTATATATTAATATATACATATATAATATCTAATATATATATTATATCTATATATATACTAATATATGTTATTATAATATATGTTAAATATATTATATATTATATATACTATATAATATATATATATAATATATATATATATATATATATATAATTTTTATCAAATCATTATTGGATTACATGTGCTTTGATGTTTGTTTGTTTGTGTTGTCTATAGGTCATTTGTTCAGGAGCATTGAGGAAAAAGTTGGAAGCTACAACATTTCAAGAAATTAGCAAGGAAATCCTTCGATAAAAGGTATAAGCTCATCTATATCTCATTTTAATTGATGATTTATTTGTATTAAAATTAGGGAAAGGTACATGTTCCTATTTGTTTTTTTCTAGATCTGGATACTAGATCTAGGGATATATCTCTTATTCACAAGAGCGATTTGTCCTGAAACACATATTGATGATGTTTCCATGAAGTATTAGATGAATAAACCCATCATTAATAGAAAAGTGACCATATGGTTACTACTATTACAAGAATTAAGGTAACCATCAAGGAAAATCTAGGAAAATAAAACATTGCTGTAGATTTCCTCTTTAGAATAGCCATAAATAAAATACCAACATTAGTTGAAGATATTTATCTTGGTGAACATAATTTTGCAAATTTTTATAACCCCCCCCATTGTTTGTAAATGTTTCTAACTATTTGGCTACAAGGAAGCTTCCATAATACCTATCCTAGAAGGAGAGACAAATAGTTGTCAGGAAGAGCAATTAGTATTGGTGGATTGTGGGATTCCTCTTTACACAGGGTTAGATCTTATTATTCAACGATGTGTAAGAGGACGCAATCCATGATATATTAAAATATTTTCCTAATGGTCCTTATAGAGGCCACTTCACAGAGAAAATGATTGGCTACAAAGGACTAGATCAAGGGTATTATTGGCTCACTATCTTTCGAGATGAAAAATAGTATGTGAAAATATGTCATAGTTTCCAACACGTGGGAGAGCCAATTAAATTTTATGAAATGCCTTTGTAGACTCAGTTAATGGTTGATCCATTTGAAAAATGGGCCCTTAATTTCATTGGACGCATAAACTCTCCATCTTGATGGAACTCCTACATCTTGGTATGCATAGATTATGGCACAAAATGGATGGAGTAAAATTACTCCCATCTTCCACAGAAAAATAAGTGGAGGACTTCCTTTACAACGAATGTTTTTCATATGCTAAATACCTGAAGTGATTATCATTGATCGAGAGGAAAAATTCACTTCAAAACAAGTCAACGAACTCATCGTCGAAACCCATGGAGTCAAGCACAAGGCGACAATGTTGTATCATCCACAAACCAACAAATAGGTGGAACAAACAAACTAGATAATTGAGGCTATCTTGAAAAACATTGTTTGGTTTCACCTTAGACACTAGGAAAACAAACATTTCTAAGAATTATGGGCTTACCAGACCAAATGGTGGAATACCATTGGTTTTACTCCCTATAAATTAAGGTATGAAAATAAATTCCTCTTACTAATAGAAACATAAGTACTGACCTTTAGAACTACAATACAAATTACCATGGACTTATCTAGGGAACAATGATAGAAACTTCTTCAAATGAGTAAGCTAGATGAACTTTTTCAATATGATATACACTAGAAAGTTGTTATTCAGGCACAAAGAGCTTGATGGCATGCTAATTTCATAAATAAGAAAAGATTTAAATATACAGATTGGTCCTTCTATTTGGCTAAAGTTTTAAGGACTTCAAGTGAACATTCCACACTTGTTGGCTCGGGCCATATGATATTGAAACGATATATGATAATGGGTCCATTAATATTCCTATCGTTAATGAATATATGAGCCCACTCATAGAAAATGGGCATAGGCTCCAAATATATCACAAGTCACTATCTAAAGAACGCTTTGTAAGAAAAATCATTGAAGGTTGTATCTACAATGATTTGGATATTATCTATAAGGTTCAAGGATTTCATGGGAACTTTCCACACCTGATGGCTCGATATTAACATCATATATGATAATGGGTTCATTAATATTCGTACCATTCATGAAGATAGGAAGCCACTCATAGAAGATGGGCATAGTCTCTAGCTATGTCACAAGACACTATCTAAAGAAGCCTTTATAAGAAAAAACATTGAAGGTTCGCTCAAAAATTATTTGGATACTATTTATAAGGGATAAATTCCCTCTGAATAAATCATTCTAATTTTGATTTAAAACAAATAGGAAGCTCACTTGTGAAAACCTCTAGGGCACAATTTCGCTCATGTTACATGAAATCTATCTTTGCTAACAATTGATATTTGTTAAAAAAAAGAGTAAAAAACGTAAAATAATAAAATAATATATATAAATGAATGAATAAATAAATAAATAAATAAATACATAAATAAATTATTCATGAGAAGGACTCTACACAGTTTCAGGATGGTTATGTTAGAATCCTATTACTCATGAATCCATAATTCATACAATATGTAGGACCAATCAGTTACTATAACACCTTGTGTGTTGTTGCAACACGCAAAGACATTGCACACTCCAAAATTTTTCATGATATGAGGATTTGCAACTATTGTTTCTACAACACGTTCTACTGGAGCAACAACCATTTCTGTAACACCTTCTTTTGGACCAACGACCATGCTGCAACACCTTCATATGGAGTCAATGCTACAATACCATCCACCAGTTGTTGTTGCTACGAAACCATCCATCGATTGATGTTATTGCAACACCACCCTCTAAGGGTTGTTTCTATAACACCTTTGACCAAGTGCTGCTACTACAAAAACTCTAACTAAGCATTATTGTTGCAACACTGAAACGATGTGACATTGCTACCACACCATCTTCCAAGATGATACAATAATTAGATTTTGTCACCCACCACACTTGTCTCCAAGTGTTTCTACAACACTTTCCACCAACTAATTCCATGTCATATGTTGTTGTTGATACACCCTCATTGGACCATTAAAAGAACTATCTCCTAGTTCTAACTAATGCATCGATGTGAAGCACCATACCTACACAAGATTACCACCAAGAAACTTTCAGACTCACACAAATGATAAGCATTAAAGGTATGGCCTTCCCTCTATAACATATGGTATTAAAGTGACATACTTGCACTTAAATAGCATGAATTATTACACATTAACATATTAACCCTTTCCATTCATCTCACACCATTTCCTTGCTACCACATCCCATTGTAGCCTAACAACAATATTTTCCATAATTGATTATTATACAACTGTAATGCAACAGTTGGAGATTGTCATCTTGCAATTTTCTAACAATTTTGTCATTCTAGTCCTAAACTAGAAAGTTGTCTAAAGTTTCAACTGAGCACCATGGGTAGATCACTAATACATCATGTGTTGATTGATTCCCATCCACTACAAGCCTACGGTCACACCTATGGCATATTTTAGGTAGTGGGGTGCATTGTTTACACTAAACTATTGTAGGTGTTTAATGAGGGTATTTCTCTTGAATTTTCCCTACATTTACAAGGACACAGAACTACCTTGTAGCGTATTCCAATTATAGTCAATGAGTAGAAAAAACCATTGTCTCAGGAGCACCCCAAGTAGGAAAACACTAGTATTCCAAAAAAACATGATGGTCAGAAGTGAGGGGATAATTCCTCGAACAAAATTAGTATTGATGAAGAAGGGGCAATAGATTTGACAATAAATACTTGCCTACACCATGGATGGGCGTGGCTCTTTTAATCCAAAAATACTTCACCTGTAATAGACTGAATGGAATTGTATTTTGGCATCATTTGAAGCTTCCCAACCTCTTATGATGCTAGAGGTTAGTCAACATGCCTTTTTTTTTGTGGAGAACCTCTAGTTCCCAAACGGCTCGTTGACTCAAGGACCATCTTTCACACCACTACATCATTAAGCTTATAATAGTGCATGCACTCCATAAAGTGGGGTAGACAAGAAATCCTTGCCTTCACCATGACTGGATTTCACTCTTTTCATCCAAATATACTTCACTTGTGAAGGACACCTTGGCATTATCTTTTTCCATCATTTGAAGTTTCTCAATCACTTACAATGTTAGAGGTTATTCAATGTCTTTATTTTTGTGGAAAACCCTACAAAAAATGGTTACTAGTGCCTAGAAGGATAGTTGATCCAAGCACCATTTTTTATACCATTGCCTCCTATATCTCCTTGTGGTGCATGCACTCCAGCAAGTGGGTCGTACTTGGGAAAACCTAGCAAGGTTACCAAAACTTGATGCACCCAAAACTACAACGAAACTAGAAACACCCAATGTGGCAAGGGAAAAAGCTACAACACCCAAAACATAGGTATAGTCCACAACATAATTGATAGTAGAGGTAGAGGTTGCGAAAACCTTGACATAACTAGGATTTGTGGCAGAACTAGAGGTAGAAGTCAAGACAAAAACATATCATTTGAATGGAGGAGAAATCCCACCATAAGAGGGGGTTCATGATAGTGATATTGAAATCATTAGGATTTTACCTCCAACCAAGAGACCGAGGGGTATAAAAAAATGAGGAATCAGAAGACCCTCTTACAGAGCCATAACGATAAAAAAATGGGTGAGATACTCAAAGAGGAAAACTACTACAGCACAAGAACCAACAAGAATGGATGAAGAAATAAAACTTGCTGCAACACAAGAACCAATAGGGGTGGATGAAGCAATTGTAAGGACTCTGGACACCACATATCTCCACAATGGTATGATATTTTCCACTTTGGGCCTAAGCCCTCATGGATTTGCTTTTGGACTTACCCCCAAAAGGCCTCATACCAATGGAGATATTTGTCCATCCTATTACCCATGATCCTCCCCACTTCTGTCAATGTGGGACTTTGGTCGTATACCCAACAATCCTCCCCTCGAACAAAGGACCATCGAGCCTCCCCTCAAACGATTATCCATCTTTCCACTCTCTACCAACCAGGATTCTCCGCTCCAATGCGTTGGAAGCACACGTCTTACATGGAGCACCACCTGTCTGGAGAGCTTTCTCTATCCCAGGCCAAGTCCTCTTCACCGTGTTGGGACCAGAACACGTACATGAAGAATCCAGAGCACACCACCTGTCGAATCGAGCTCATCCACGAACCCCATCGTGATATTACCGGAGCCCACCACCTTCGTTCAACATTTCGAGGATTCATCCACTTGGCTAACTTCAGAACTTAGCTCTGATGCCACTTGTAAGGAATCTAGACACCACATATCTCCACAATGGTATGATATTGTCCACTTTGGGCCTAAGCCCTCATGGATTTGTTTTTGGGCTTTACCCCAAAAGGCCTCATACCAATGGAGATATTTGTCCATCCTTATATACCCATGATCCTCCCCACTTCTAGTCAATGTGGGACTTTAGTCGTATACCCAACAATCCTCCCATCGAACAAAGGACCATCGAGCCTCCCCTCAAACGATTATCCATCTGTCCACTCTCTACCAACCAGGATTCTCTGCTCCAATGCGATGGAAGCACACGTCTTACATGGAGCACCACCTGTCTCGAGAGCTTGCTCTATCCCAGGTCAACTCCTCTTCACCGTGTTGGGACCAGGACACGTCCATGAAGAATCCAGAGCACACCGCCTGTCTAACCGTACTCATCCACGGATCCCATCATGATATTACCGGGGCCCACCACCTTCGTTCGACATTTCGAGGATTCATCCACTTGGCTAACTTTGGAACTTAGCTTTGATGCCACTTGTAAGGAATATGGACACCACATATCTCCATAATGGTATGATATTGTCCACTTTGGGCCTAAGCCCTCATGGATTTGCTTTTGGAATTACCCCCAAAAGGCCTCATACCAATGGAGATATTTGTCCATCCTTATATACCCATGATCCTCCCCACTTCTAGTCAATGTGGTACTTTGGTCATATACCCAACAATCCTCCCCTCGAACAAAGGACCATCGAGCCTCCCCTCAAATGATTATACATCTGTCCACTCTCTACCAACCAGGATTCTCTGCTCCAATGCGTTGGAAGCACACGTCTTACATGGAGCACCACTTGTCTCGAGAGCTTTCTCTATCCCAAGTCAACTCCTCTTCACCGTGTTGGGACTAGGACACGCCCATGAAGAATCCATAGCACACCGCCTGTCTAACCGAGCTCATCCATAGATCCCATTGTGATACTACCGAGGCCCACCACCTTTGTTTGACAATTCGAGGATTGATCCACTTAGCTAACTTCAGAACTTAGCTCTGGTACCACTTGTAAGGAATCTGGACACCACATATCTCCACGATGGTATGATATTGTCCACTTTGGGCCTAAGCCCTCATGGATTTGCTTTTGGACTTACCCCAAAAGGCCTCATACCAATGGAGATATTTGTCCATCCTTATATACCCATGATCCTCCCCACTTCTAGTCAATGTGGTACTTTGGTCATATACCCAACAATCCTCCCCTCGAACAAAGGACCATCGAGCCTCCCCTCAAATGATTATACATCTGTCCACTCTCTACCAACCAGGATTCTCTGCTCCAATGCGTTGGAAGCACACGTCTTACATGGAGCACCACTTGTCTCGAGAGCTTTCTCTATCCCAAGTCAACTCCTCTTCACCGTGTTGGGACTAGGACACGCCCATGAAGAATCCATAGCACACCGCCTGTCTAACCGAGCTCATCCATAGATCCCATTGTGATACTACCGAGGCCCACCACCTTTGTTTGACAATTCGAGGATTGATCCACTTAGCTAACTTCAGAACTTAGCTCTGGTACCACTTGTAAGGAATCTGGACACCACATATCTCCACGATGGTATGATATTGTCCACTTTGGGCCTAAGCCCTCATGGATTTGCTTTTGGACTTACCCCAAAAGGCCTCATACCAATGGAGATATTTGTCCATCCTTATATACCCATGATCCTTCCCCACTTCTAGTCAATGTGGGACTTTGGTCGTATACCCAACAATCCTCCCCTCGAACAAAGGACCATCGAGCCTCCCCTCAAACGATTATCCATCCGTCCACTCTCTACCAACCAGGGTTCTTCGCTCCAATGCGTTGGAAGCACACGCCTTACGTGGAGCACCAACTGCCTCGAGAGCTTGCTCTATCCCAGGTCAACTCCTCTTCACCGTGTTGGGATCAGGACACGTCCATGAAGAATCCGGAGCACACCGCCTGTCTAACCGAGCTCATCCACGGATCCCATCGTGATATTTTCGGGGCCCACCACCTTCGTTCGACATTCCGAGGATTCATCCACTTGGCTAACTTCGAGGCATGGCTCTGATACCACTTGTAAGGATTTTGGACACCACATATCTCCACAATGGTATGATATTGTCCACTTTGGGCCTAAGCCCT
This sequence comes from Pinus taeda, assembly GCA_000404065.3. Classification (NCBI taxonomy): domain Eukaryota; kingdom Viridiplantae; phylum Streptophyta; class Pinopsida; order Pinales; family Pinaceae; genus Pinus; species Pinus taeda. The sequence goes on from APFE030402874.1 coordinate 49,097, forward strand.
CATGGATTTGCTTTTGGACTTACCCCAAAAGGCCTCATACCAATGGAGATATTTGTCCATCCTTATATACCCATGATCCTCCCCACTTCTAGTCAATGTGGGACTTTGGTCGTATACCCAACATTCATTTGGTTTATTATGGCTAAGGAAATTGGAAAAGGCATTGGAAAAGGCATTTGAAAGCTAAAGAGGCATTAATTGGCATTTTATTTATGAAAATAAAGGAAATTAGGAGAAAAATAAGGTGAAACGTCAAAAAATTTCATGAGAGGGAAATTGAAGGAAAATTAGAGGAAATTAAATAAAATAGAGGACTCAATAATAAAAACTCTTATTAGGATCGATTCACAACCTTTTGTCGTTTCAGCCTCTACCTCTCTCTACTCTCTCTCATATACTCTTGCACACTTAGGTCATTCTTGGAGCACTCTAGCATTGGATAAAAGAATGCAAGGGAAGGACAAGAAAGAAAAGGATAGAAATGATCAAGCAAGGAGTTGGATCAAGTGGCTACAGCAATATTAATTTGCAGGTATTGAGTTGCATGTATGATTTCCTTGCTAGGTTTGGAATGCTTGTGTGTATTTGGTTCTCTTATTGTCATTGGCATGGGTTTTTCTTGGTGTGATATTATTTTTAACCTTTTATTTCTATTTCTAGATAGTCATGGTGTGATGGAGTTCTTTTAGTTGGTTAAGCCTTGGATTGTCAAATGGTTTTGGAACCAGGTGAGTTGGTATTAGGAAAATTCCCATGTTCCTAGGAATCCCTTGACTGGTTTTGGCAAGATTGCAGGAAAGCCTAAGGGTGGAGATGTGCAAATTCCTCAAGGTATTGGTCAAGACATCTGAAGGCATCCAAGCTTGTTTAGGGCCTAGTGATCCATTGAATATTTTTTATGGGATTTCGACAAAGAGTGGTAGTGTATGTTTCTTTGTTTGGGGATAGAAATCCCTTGAACAGTAATGGCAGGAATGTGGTAAAACCTGGTTGTGTAGATGCATGTTTCTAGCCTAGGAGTCCCTTGACTGGTTTTGGTAGGGTTGCGGTAAAGCATGAGGAAGCCCTAGCTGTGTTTTTGTGAGTCCCACATTAATGCTTGGAATATGGAATGGGGGTGATTGGCTAAAAGAAATATTTAGTTCAACCTAATCTATGGTTGGGTGGTACGTAGAAGTCCTTGTCTTAGTTGGTTTCTTCATATTTTAATAAGAGTTCTTTTCCTCTTTTTTTTTAAGAGAATTTACACTTTTTATTATGTGGATTTGATGGTTGTTCTATCATTATTATTATTTTGGTTGTATGTTGGTTATAAGCATAGTTTCATGAAATATTCTAGTTTTGGCTTTTAACATGTTTTGATTGGTAACTAAATGGTTATTGAATGCATGACCTAAGAGATGTTATTGCAGCTATTATGAGAGTACACACACCTTCTTGATGATTTTTAGATAAGTATGAGACCCCTATGTCTAGATATGCATTTATGACCTATAGGTTACTTGTTCACAATGTCTTTGACGAAATGACTATCATGATTAAGCCCATTTTGGCCAAGTCTTTGATAAAAATTGGTATGAACATATTTATCTCGATGTCATCTATCATTTTGGAAAGTCTTATCATGTTTTGGGTAGTGATCTCGAGACAAACCCTCAAAAGGTTGCACTAATTCTAGGGTGGCATGCTCAGAACTAATAAATTGGTGTTGTGGTTGCTATCTTGTGGGCCTATCCATGCAACGGAGGGCCTACAGTTGCATGGATGCAATATTATACATGCAACTGGTAGTCTAGGTTAGTGAAAGAGAGCCTTAGCTCAGGGGTTGGGAACCTGGATTGGTTTTTTATGCCCTGGGGGTCCTGTAGCTTGTAAGGAAGGTCAATACGGTTTCATTTATTGACTCCATTTCCTTAAGGTGATAAAGGATTTTGGGTCATGTCAAAGTAGCCCTCATCTCATGTTTACCCTAGCATTTCAGTGAAAGTGGGTAAGTATGAGAGGGGTGGTTACAGATTGGTATCACAGAATGGTTTAATCCTTGGACTAGATGGGAAAAATTTGTTTGTCATGTTTTCATGTTAGTTGTTTATATGGATGTTTTGCATGCATTTTCATGGTGATGATTTTCATACATGATGTCATGGTATGCAGTTGCTATTATCATGCATGAATTCAATATACTGATATGATTATGTATATACATGTATCATGCTAATCTGGATTGATTTTTCTAGCGAGCTAATTTCCCCTGAACTTCACTGAGTTATGCTGACTATGTCTTTATTCGGTTTATTTGACATGGTATGTTTGTAGGAGAAGAAGATCAAAGATGACTGGAAAAATGGTGGACTACAATCTACAAGACTCACTTTACAGATCATATGAGAAGCCAATAGATGAGTACTCTCCAGACATAGCTAACCCTTTGAGAAGTTTAAGGGTAGAGATCAAAATTTTAAGGAAGATAATGAGAGGACCATTCATTCATAGGACATAATTTCCAAGGAACATGAGAAACAATCAAAGGTCCACAAAGTTATAGAGACATGGACAACCATGGATCAGTTATGGATAGGAGGACAAATCTAATGGGGCATATGGTAGTAGGTCTCACGGTGGGCATAGGTTAGATAGGGATGACAGAGTCAGAGATGGAAAGTTCTTGGATACACCTTATAGGAGAGCGTTTTTGCTACTACAACTCCCTCTAAAATTTCACTAATTTGAATTTTGAATCCTACCTCATTGTCGTGTCAAGTGTCTCCTCGGTCGTGGAGTGTCATTTTTTGTTGTTTCATATGTGTCGAGTGTTTTTAAGTGTCATTGCATTGATTTGAATATCATTATATGAATTTCATGGTCACAACACCTTTCTTGTTGTAAAACAACACTTTTGGGTCGCAATCGCACACACTTTATTGTTTATGCCTGGGGAATGTGCATAAAGTGGCATTTTGATGTATATTCATTATTTTTTAAGTTTTTCTAAGTTATCTCAATGATTTGGCATGTGTCATAGTTAGTTTTATGTCCAAAAATCATCTTTCCCACCCCTTGACCAATCATCTAAATATAGACAAAATTCAGTTCCAAATGAGCCCATTAAGGCCAAGACTGCATGAGCACACTCTAAAGCCTTGATGAGTGATCCTTCGTTATTCATAAGTGCAACCTTCACCCTCCAACATTTTTGGGTGCACTCCAAAAACAAAAATCCCCTTCAATGTCCCGAATGGCGCCCTCCAAGAATGTTTAAGTCTTCCTAGAGCTCACTTCTTTGACCTCAAGAAGTGCACCCTGCTTGACTACACCAATGCATCCTAAAGACATAAAGCTCAGCCCTTCAGCCTTTCCCTATGTGTCATGTTCCCTCTTGGACTTCTTCAGTTCACTATATCACCTTTAGGCATGAAGCTTCAACCTTCATCCTTTAGGGTGTGCCCTGCACCCACTTTAAGACCTCCTCAGAAAATGAGTGCAGCCTGAAGGCACGAACCCTCAGAGTTCAACCTTCAGGAGTGCGCCTTGAACCCTCCCTCTCTCCCTTAAGCGTATAGCACACATGGGAAACCCAAATATTTCACATTCATCCTTCATACTTGCAACATGTGCCCTACCTTGACTGCCTTGCTTCTTAGGGTGCATGAGCACATGCTGAAACCCTGAAGACCCTCCTCCTCAACCCTAAACCCTTTCTAATTCATCCTTGTACCATGTAGCTCCCTTGACTATTTTAATCTTGTCAAAAAGGAATGAAGAGGAAAATTGCATAAAACATGGTAGAGTAGGATATTTTCAAATAGATAGTTTCACATCATTTGTGATTGCAAAGACAAGTATTCCTGGGACCTTATGGCAAGCACACCTAAGGAAGATCAGGCAGAAGAGGATGAACAAAGGAAGCACAAGAAGAAAAAAGAACATGCCTAAAACTTGGTGATCAAAGCACCATGAATACTCCTCAGAGGATGGAAACACCATGATCAAATAACGATAAAGAACAAACATAGTGGAAGACATGTCACTACTAAAGCTAGTCCATGTCATTAGTCATTGTCAATGCGAGTTACCTAAGATAGTGACATGTCAAATTTCATATATGATGATGTGGAAGACAAAATTTATCATTGTAATCATTGTATAATACAAACGAGTAGAATTCCAAGAGTCATGTGTAAACTTAAGCATCGCGGAACTCCAAAGGACATGTAATATCAAAAGTCACATGTAATTTCAAAAACCATTTGAAACTTCAAAGGTTATAGAATTCCAATGGTAAATAGAAGTTAGAAATTCAATATTCATGAGGATATGAAAGATCACTCCTCAAGATATAAATAAGTCCTCATTTCTCATGTAAAGGAATTTAAACCTTGGCTTCTCCCATAAGGCATTAGAGATGAAAAGTTAGTACTTTTGGGGAGAAACTTGTGGCTCAAATGCTCCATATTGGAGCAAGTGATGTTCATTGTATCCATGCATCTTGGGACTTTTATTTAATATTTGAAGTCTTATGGTGATCTGTAAATGTGATCTTAGATTAATATTAGGGTGTTACATACTCATGTGCAGGATTTTCCTTTATTACTTAGTGCAACGGATCCAAAATATTGTGAATAATATAGACAATGAGCAGTTAGAGAAACATAACAGATACACACACATAACACAACAAATAATCAAGGATTTCACCCAAAACTCTTTGGCTATGTCTCCTTGTCCAGCTTTCAGTGGTGACCTCTCTATTATGTCTTCAAGCGTAGAGTTTTTAAAAATGTGAGCTAAAATTGAGTTTCAACACAATAGGAACAAACAACAGGGTTTTTCTTGAATCCCTCAAGTCTCTCTGAGTACGCCGACTCTCCCTCTCATTCTCTGTCTTTGTTTTCTCTTTGTCTCAGCACTACTTTTCTCTATCTCTGACAGTGAGTGGATTTTAAGCCAATCGGCGCTTGTCTATTTGTTTTCCATTTCAGGCTCTCTCACTACTAGCCTCTATGTGCTCAAATCCCCTCTGAGCATTAAAAAGTCATTGTTAAACATCTTAAGGGATGGTGGTCACTTGTTTTTTAACAGAAGGAACCATCGGCGCGTTAAAATCCCAAAAATATTGTTCCTCTGTTTACACAGAGAAATACACATAAAACGTTGTAAAATCTACAAAAATGTCTTTTATCGGACTTGAAATATTATAGAATCTGCCCTAAACTCCATCGGGTCTGCCTCTAAATCGCTATCGCAAATCGCTTAGTCGAAGTTTCCTTCGTATTTGGGTTTATAGAGAAAAACCCCAAATACAAAGGAAAACCCAACAAAATGCTCCATATCAGACTTCAAATATTATATTATCACATTCATAAACCTTTCGGGTATGGCTATATATTGCTTTCAAATATCCCTTTTGGCTTTTGATTTTTGATTGCATCAATCGGCCTTATCAGCTATTGGCGCATCGCATGGTCACTGGCCTCCTTGGCATCACCCCTTACAAAGTTGCGATGCGATATTGCAATGTGATAGATCGCAATCGCATATCACCAATCCTTCTAACTATGGGCTAAGTCCTTCTGCATATGAGCAATGCGATAGCACAGGTAAATCTGGACCACTCATCTACGTGCTCGATCGATGATTCTCGTTTAATTGTGTTGATCACCATCGTGATTTCCATAAGGCTGCCTTCGATAAACTGCACCTATTGCCTTTGATTATGATTAGATCTGGATCGTTGATCTGCGAAATCCAACGGCAACTGTGCAATGTTGTTTTGGCCTCCAATAGGCTTTGTTTTCACCATTTCTTCATGTTTTTCTCATGCGATAGTATTTTCTGCCTTTTGTGAAGGTTTTTCCCATGCGATAGATTTTAAGTATTCGAAGACTTAGAGGGTTTTTAGCATCCTTTTTAGATGACTTCTTCCCACTTAAAAGCTTTTGGACCACCAAAAGTTGGTTTTTAAGCATCGATCAAGTGAGGATATAGCTTCCTCACTTGTCCAATCTCTATCTATCATGCACTGCTTGGTTTTGAACCTTTCAGTCCTATTCTCAGGTACTGAGCATGCCCTCTACGTGTAGTTCTCACCTTCTTGTCCAGAACTATGTCTTCTTGTAACTCATTGAGATATTCAGGCAACAAATCATCAATAGAAGGAAACTCACTTTTCTCTTCAGGATCTTCAATCAATGAAGGTTCATATAGTCTCAAGTTCTCTGCATTAGTGACCAAATAGGTATGCATATAGGCTGGCAAATCAAGGTGAGAAACGTTTTCATCAATTTTCTCAAGTATCTTTAAAGGCCCATACCATATTGGTTTCAGCTTCTTACCTTCACCTTGCATTCTGTATTTGATGATGTATAGCCATACTTGATCACCAACTTGGAAACTACGCTCAATTTGATGCTTGTCATGGCTTGCCTTGTACTGGGCCTGGCTTCTTTCTATTTGTTCCTACACTACCTGGTGAATTTCTTTGATCTGTTCAATGAACTTGGTTCCTTTGTCCACATCACTGTGTCCATCAACTATTATGTCTTTACCAAAGACAAAATCCAAGGGAGACTTTGGTATAAAACAAAAATAAGTCTCAAAAGGAGATCCCTGAGTAAAAGAGTGCTTGGCATGGTTGTAAGTATGTTGCACATAACACAAATGTTGATCCCAATCTTGGGATGCTTTCTGTAATAGCCTCTAAGCAATTGGATCATTGTCCTATTGACCACCTCTATTTTACCATCTATTTGTGGATGAAATGTTGTGCTCTTCTTCAATCTATTTCCATCAACTCCCATAGACTTGACCAAAACTTCCCAACAAATTGGGAATCTCAATCAAATAAAATAGAAGTGGGTAACCCAAAATGAACCCATACATGCTAAAAGAACAACTCCGTTGTTTGTTCAGATATAACTTGCTTTTTACAAGGTATCAAAATACACATTTTGCTTAACCTATCCACAATAACATACAAATAATCATGACCATTCCTAGATTTTGGCAATCCCCCAAAAAAGTCCATGGAAACACTTTCCCAAGGACGAGAAGGAATTGGAAGTGGAGTGTACAAGCCTAATTTTCTATTACTGGGCTTGCTTGTAGCACACATTGTACACCCTTTAATATATCTAGAAATTGTTTCATGCATTCTTGGCCAATAACAGAACCTTTGCAACTGTGCAACTATTTTACTTACACCAAAATGACTTGATATGAGAGAATTATGTGCTTCTCAGATTATGTTAACTCTTTCAGTTTGTGGAATGCACAACTTTCCCAAATGATATAAGAGTTGGTCCTTAACATAATAATCCAATTCTTCTACTTTCTTGCAATGACTTAAAGTTGCATATACATCTTTAAAATCTACATCTTGAGCATATTGTTCAATGTAACTTTCATGCATTATTGAGTTATGGTTAATTATAGTAGATGCATTTATTATTGGTCTTGATAGCATATCTGCAACCTTATTGTGTATTCCTTTCTTATATCTAATGAAAAGATGAAATTGTTGTAGGAACCCCTCCACCTATAATGTCTTGATTGCTACAATTTAGTTTGTGAGTGAAAATATTGAAGTGGTTGATGATCTATGTGTATAATTGTTTCTTTGACCATTAGGTAATGTTTCCACTTTTTCACACTCTGCACTAATGCATAAAATTCTTTATCATATGTGGAATAATTAACTACTACCGAATTAAATATCTCAGAATGATAGAATATGGGTTTATCATGTTGCATCAACACTGCTCCCATGCCATAGTCACTGGCATCTGTTTCAATCTCAAATGGGCGTTGAAGATCTGGAAGTGCTAGTACTGGTGTTGTACTATTTTTTTTCTTTTAAGCTGCTGAAGTCTTTCTACTATTTTCCTCCCCACTGAAACACCTTGTTCAATCCTGTTAAAGCATGTAAGGGAGCTGCAATCAAGGGAAATTTAGCAATCAACTTTCTCCAATATTGTGCTGCTCCTAGGGAACTCCTAACTTCTATAGCAGATTTGGGTTAAGGCTAATTCACAATGACTTCAACCTTAGATGGATCTATCTTCAATTCACCACCCCCTACAATATGACACAAATAATTTAAAGATGTTTTACCAAATTCACATTTTGGTAAATTCACATAGATATTTTCTCTTTTCGAAACATATTAAATATACTTTACATGCTTCAAATGTTCTTCCCATGTTTTACTAAAAACAAGAATTTCATCTAAATATACAATGACAAAATCATCAATAAAAGGTCTGAGTACATCATTCATAACTGTCATGAAAGTGGCAGGATCATTAGTTAAGCGAAAAGGCATAACTAGCCATTCTACAACCCCTTGCTTTGTCTTGCAAGCAGTACTCCATGCATCTTGTTCTACAACTCTAACCTAATGATAACCACTATGCAAGTCTAACCTGGAAAAGTAAACCTCTTCTTTCAACTAATCTAATAGATCATCAATGCGAGGAAGAGGATAACGATTCTTAATCGGTATTTTATTTAGTGCTCTATAATCAATGCACATCCTCCACGAGCCATCTTTATTTCTCACCAATATGATTGGAGATCCACATGGTGATGTGCTTGGTCTTATGACCATTTATCGAGCAGCCCCTATACCTGCTTCTTGATCTTTGCATTCTCTAAAGCAGATAACATGTACATTCTGATGTTAGGTAATGGAGCATCTTGATGCAAATGAATATCATGTATTATTTCCCTTTTGGGTGGCAGACATTTAGGTTCTTGAAATAGGATATCATATTCTGAAACAGATTTAACTAAATCAGCTTTTTATTTAGCATCACAGCCTTCAAATACATTGGTTTTATCAGGGTTATTTTCCTTTACAAACATTAGTAAAAATTGCTTGCATATTTACAATTCTTTTCATCTGCCCTGAGTTTATGAGAGAATAGTTATTTTTGAGTTTATGAGCTCTTACAATATATTTATTCCATCTTTAGTGAGTTGATACTTATTTTCAGCTCTATAGAAAATGGCTTTTTTTCATACAAGTAAGGACTTCCTAAAACAATACCACATATATCCAAGGGAACTATATCTAACTCAACCTCATCTACATATGTTGACCCAATAGCAAACCTAATTTTACATTGTCTTATCACTTATAGCTTTGCCTTATCACATACCTAACCTAATCAATATGGCTTCTTGTGAGGTGTTGTTAGTAATCCAAACTTCTTTACAATTGTTTCAAAAATCAAGTTTACTTGTGATCCACTATCAAATAAAGTATCAATCTTTTGGTGCTTGGAAATAGCTCTAATATGAAAAAGTTCATGCCTTTTCCTCTCATTATCTTCATTATCAATAGATTGTGTAGAATTACTTGTAGATGCTTCAGAATTTTTACCTTTTATACCTGTGGTTGTGACTGTTGTTTCATCACCTAAATCTGACCCCAAGTCTTTCTGAATAGTAGCAGCAGTCTTCTTCTTCTTACCACCAAACTTCTTAGGTTTCAGCTCTCGATGCAAAGACTTGTAGTGTTCATCATTGTGTCCATCCTTCTTGTAGTGAGTGCATGAAGGTTTGTCCTTTTGTACAACGTTTTTCTTCCTCTCCTTCCATTTCAACTTCTTCTTTTGCTTGTTCTTGATTACAGAGGGTTTTGATGATCCCCCAACCTCTAGGTTCACATTCTTCCCTATAGCTTCTAGATGTGTAGCCTGAACTGATATATCATCTAGGCTAGTGGGATTAAACATTAGAATGGTGTGATTAAAATAGCTATGCAGACCACCTATATACTCCAACAAAGTTTCATGTGTGCCTATAGATATGCCTAGAGTTAATGCTCTTTTTCTAAATTCCTGGGTATAACTTTGTACACTTTGGCCCTTTAATTGGCAAAGAGTTTGCCAAATTATCATTTCTTGTTGCATATAAGCTAGAGGATAGAATTTTTTTTTGATGGCAGAAACAAATTCATTCCAGTAGAAAGAATTTTACCATGTCTCTTTAGATCAGCTTGTGTCTTTCCTTCCCACCACACTAGTGCAGTTTCTCCAAGGTGAAGGCTAGCCGACTGAATCTTTCTCCTTTCTGAATCAATTTTCTACACCTTGCAATATACATCAATCTATCTAATCCAGTTATCTAGCTTTTCTACATTTAGTTCTCCATCATAGATTGGAAAATCAAACTTTACATCTAATTTAACAAAAGAAGCTTTCTTATTTTTCTCATCGGGGCTAGGAGATGAGGATGATGAAGATGATGGTGGAGGAGATGATGGAGGAGGATTTTCCCCTTTCCCTTTGCCCTCTGAAGGGTCAACTAGAGAATATCCCTCTGCCCCTTTCTCTTGTTTGGGTGTTAAAGTGATTTCACCTCAACCCTTCTTAAATTCCCGATACATCTCTTCCGCCATGGCTCGCATGGCCATAAAACTGTTCATGGACTGTGATTCTAATTCCAGTGGAACTTCTTCCACCATTCTCCTCTAAGGATAGACTCTTCCAATATTTAGATTAGCCTCAATAAGTTCTCCTTCTCCTAGTTTGAGCTTTGACCTAGTTAGCATACAAAAATCCAACACAAGCTTGTCTAACCTTACCAAAACCAAAACCAAAAGCTCTGATACCACTTGATCTATAAATGTGATCTTAGATTAATATTAAGGTATTACAGACTCATGTGTAGAATTTTTCTATATTACTTAGTGCAATGGATCAAAAATATTGTGAATAATATAGATAATGAGCAGTTAGAGAAACGTAACAGATACATACACATAACACAAAAAATAATCAAGGAGTTCACCCAAAACTCTTGGGCTACATCTCCTGGTCCAGCTCTCAGTGGTGACCTCTCTATTATTTTTTCAAGAGCAAAGTTTTTACAAATGTGAGCTCAAATTGAGTCTCAACACAACAAGAATAAACAACAGGGTTTTGCTTGAATCCCTCAAGTCTCTCTGAGTACATAAACTCTACCTCTCATTTTATGTCTCTGTTTTCTCTCTATCTCAGCACTGCTTTTCTCTATCTCTCACACTAAGTTGCTTTTAATCCAATCGATGCTTATCTGTTTGTTCTCCCTTTCAGGCTCTCTCGCTCACAACCTCCGTCCGCTCAGATCCCCTCTGAGCATTAAAAAATCATTGTTAAACATCTTCAGGGATGGTGGCCACTTTTTTTGTAATGGAAGGGACCATCGATGCGTTAAAATACCAAAAATATCATTCCTTTGTTTACACAGAGAAATACACAAAACGTTGTAAAATCCGCAAAAATGCCTTTTATCGAACTTAAAGTATTATGGAATCTGCCCTAAACTCCATCGAGTCCTCCTTTAAATCGTTATCGCAAATAAATTAGTCATGGTTTCCTTCATATTTGGTTTTATAGCGAAAAACCCCAAATACAAAGGAAAACCTAACAAAATGCTCCATATTGAACTTCAAATATTATACTATCGCATTCATAACCCTTTTGGGTCCAACTATATATCGCTATCGCATATCCCTTTTGGCTTCCAATCGCCAATTGCGTCGATCGGGCTTATCAGCTATCAGCACATCACATGGTCGCTGGCCTCCTTGGCAACACCCCTTACAAATTTGTGATGCGATATTGCGACGTGATAAATTGCAATCGCATATCGCCAATCCTTCTAACTGTGGGATAAGTCCTTCTGCATATGAGCGATGCAATAACGCAGGTAAATCTGGACCATTGATATGCGCGCTTGATCGATGGTCCTTGTTTGATTACATTGATCACCATCACGATTTCCATAATTCTGCCTCCAATAGACCCCACCTACTACCTCCGATTGCGATATTCCGATTAGATCTGGACCGTTGATCAACTAGATCCAACGACTCCTGCGCAATGTTGTTTTAGCCTCCAATAGGCTCTATTTTCACCATTTCTTCATGTTTTTCTCATGCGATAGTGTTTTCCACCTTTTCTTAAAGTTTTTCCTATGCGATAGAGTTTAAGTATACGAATACTTAGAGTCGTTTTAAGATCATTTTTCGATCATATTGCCAGCAAGTTTTCATACATGGATTATGAATGTTTGCAAGACTATTCTATGAATGTTTATGGTTCATTTTTCTTTCACTAGTACTAAGGTACTTGAACTATTTCGGCTATTTTAGTTCTTATCTTGTTGAGAATTTGTTGTTATGGTTATAACGATCATCACATCTCTATGGACTATTCCACTAGGTATTACACTAAACACTCTCATTGACATGTGTATTTATTAAGGCGGTACTATTACCTCTCACTTTGAGAATCGCCCTCTTCCCATCTATAGTAGAAGAAATTTTATGTACCTACAATCATAGAAAATCTTGGGGGCGAATGTTCGCCCTTTGGTGAAATTAAGGGGTTTTAAATTTTTAGCGGGCAAATATTTTGTATCATAGTACATTTTTACAAATCACCTCAAATAGCCCACCTTATTTTAAAGGAAAAGGGTAAAAAAGGTAAATTTAGCCCTTGAAATTAGGAGTTACAACATTCCATTCACCCATTTTCAAGAATAGGTTTTATTTAAGTGAATCCATTCGCCCATTTTCAAGAATAGGTTTTATTTAAGTGAATCCATTCGCCCATTTTCAAGAATAGGTTTTATTTAAGTGAATCCTATGGGCTAAATACCATATTTATAAAAGAGGTATGGTAAATTAATAAAAATATAAATAAATGAGAGGTATGGTAAATAAATAAA
>APFE030402886.1:0-10429 GCA_000404065.3 Pinus taeda
TTCTGTTAGCTTTTGTGAGGCTAACATTTTTTGCACTTGGTCTTGTAATTTTGATATATCATGTAGCATTTCTTCCTCTTCTTCATGAGTCATGCTAGAGCCTTCAGGTTCTTTACTAGGTGTTTGTATTTTCTTTCCTCGAGGCATCAGTTACCGATAATAATGCTATACTAGCCCTTTGAATTCCTTCAAAATAAAATTTCAAACCAATCTTAAGCAAAAATTTAAAAAAATCTACACACCTTTTTTTTCTTTGTAGGATCTCGATATTGCCTCTGATGCATCTCTGTACTTTCAGAACATCCAGTTCTAAAATTGTGCCATGTGGTAGCCCTTTGTGTCCTCTTTCCAATGCCACCAGTCTGACCCCAATTGGATTCTCCAATGAAGAGTTATGCCAAATCTCCCACAGTGACCTGATTATAGACCTTTTCAGAAGAGAGAACTTGTATGAAGTGCCACGTGTCACTATTTGGACCTCTAGCTCTGAAAAATATCTAGAAGAAACTACAGTCTGTCCTCTATCAGTACGTTTTTGTGAAATTTAAATCCGATGCTCAGAGAGAAGGTTATGACGATTTTCCCCGGTCACCTGTTTGGAATGTAATTCAGGAGTCTGCAAAAAGACCAACTTCCTCAGATCATATCTCCGCAAATATAGCGCAAAAGACTCTAAAATTCGGACCCGAGCTGCAGCACGATATCTTCTCAAATAGGTTTTTTTTCCGACTTCTGAAACGTCGCAGAAAAAAAGTTATAGCGAAAATGCCACGATGACCTATTTGGAGCGGCGAAACCCTAGAACTTGGCTTCGATACCAAATTTTATGAAACCAGCTCAAGAAAAGATAGAAAAGATAGATCAACGCCTTATAATTCAGCCTCTTCGAGGGGGAAACCTCCTTTACATTACATAAATGAACAATTCTTGGATGATAACAAATGACAAAACCTTCCTTTCTAAATATTAGGAGTCTAAGGGTCACAATATAACTCATCCGACCTAACAATAATAATACAAAGCCACAAAAATAACAATAGAGGGATTCTATGGGGCACAGTAATAATAATATGGGGGCAATAGGGGCACAATAATATTAATAAGGGGTACAACTACTATAGTAATGGGGTAATCACTAGTATTATAGGGACCCAACAGAAAAAAGAAAATCTTTTTTTTTTTAAATCATAAGTGTAGGATGAGGTGAGACAACTAATGAAATATTTACCACTTTGGAATGAAGGTTAAATGAGGGTGGAGGGGATGGAGAAGAAGAATGAAGTGATGGGGGAGGCACTTCCATTAACGAACAAGGGGAGACTAATGGGTTAGGAAGAGGATTAGAGTGAATAGGAAAGGGATTATGATGAGGGGAGGAAAATGAACCATTAGTTTATAAAAATATTGATATATTTTTATTATCAAAGTTTGTTTGACTATAATAAAAAAAAAAACCAGTTTTTATCATAATGATATTTTACATTTTTTTTAAATATAATGCATATGTCACAAAAAAGTACGAAAGACAAACAATGGAAATGATAATTCCAGATATCTAAAGAATAATATTGTGGAGTAATAATATATAATTAATAGATAGTTAGATAACATAATAAAATAAAGGGAAGACATAATCAAGATAATTAACTCCGATTATTATTAGGTTTTAACTATAAAGAGAAGGTGTTTATCTATGTACTTGTAATCGTTTAGTTTATGAATATTAAGTCAATATTCAATTGTATTCTTTCATTATGAAACATTTTATTCTTTCATTATGAAACACTTTGTAACAAAGGAAGCTTTCATTGTTGTCACAAGTGATTTGCTCCCTTTTTTGTTAGGATTTCATAACCATTGTCAGGTATTTGTTCCCTCCAGATTTTGTTTTCTCATTTTAGTCTTTGGAAAATGTAAAATGAGGATGCAAATCCCTCTCCTCTAATTTTGCATGAAAATATATTTTCATAAAGTCAAACTATAGTCATCTAAGAGAACACAACACTTTTGAGACACTATCCCACGAAAGACACATCACTTCCAAAAGCATAAATGTGATTCTTTTAGTAATAGAAATAGATCATTAAATAATAGAATTATCTACTTCATTAGCATACTTTGGTGATCATCAATCTTGCAATGGAGGTGGTAAATACTAATATCAATAATTCAATCCTTCACCACTTAGCTTGCATTGGGACAATAAAATGATGCTCCCTTAATTTACAAGTGTTTTTTATGGAAAACAAGTTCATGCATAGACCCAAGAATTTCCCTTTTATTTCATCCATTAATTGCATCTATTGAAATGGGATAACATCACTTTGCTATACTATCATTTTCAAGGATAAACTACCCAACTATGAGTGAACACCAGACATACCTTGTATAATTATAATTATTCCTTCCTTGTGATGAACTCGATAATGGGGCCTTTTATCACAGTCTTAACACCATAAATAGTTGTGACACTCTCTACATTGTTCTAACAGGAATGTACCCTATTTGTTATGCATAAATTCTTTATGTAATGTGGCTTCAACTTTGAATATAACATAATTGAATCATATAGTAATACATTGAATCCTTCTAAAAGTTTTAGGTGAATCTCTCCATTGTTGATTTTAAACTAGTTATTATTAAATTAAGTTTTGATTTATTTGTTTCTCTCCACCATGAAGTTACTTTGGCCCCTAGTTCATCCCTTTCATTATCCTTTCAAAATTATCTTCCTAACAAAAGTAAGTTTGGTAACCATCCCATGACATCTTGTATCTATCCTACTTCACTCCCACTCCAACACCCTCCTTTTGCAGTTCAACGTCCCCACCTAGCATAAGATAATATTACACTTTTCACAAGATGACCTCTCATATCGTCATAGCTTATTGTGACTTTGATCATTCACAAGATCCTAAAGCCTTATTTTGTGAGATAGAAACCCCTCTCATGGACATAATGGATGTGGAAAATATGTTTGATCATGATCCTAACCTTGTATAAACGTCTCACCACACCCCTTAGCCCATTTCTGCTATGACCTTTACCCACAACTACTAGATTAAGAATTGAGTGGTCATGTAGATTATGGACAATGGTATTCAAAATAGTTTTCTATTCATTACCCTTCCTAAGTTATTGGCTCTACCAATTACACCTTATTTTGACCCTTACCATCTTGTTTGGGTCACCAAAGGTGCTGAATGTTTATTCATGTCATCACAATTTCCCATCACCTTTACAATCATTCTCTATTATCATGAACAAGTGGTGTGAGAAGTCACTCAACTGAGCTATAGACTTATTGCTAGGTATTCCTTGTGAGTTTGAAGACTTTAAGGCTAGTGATTAAGGGCAAGTGTTAGAGTATATAAGTCCTACTTTCTTATGTGTGGTCACGAAGTATTGTGTCCCTATTATTTATGATATGATTAGATCTAGTTAGGTTTAGAGACATTATCCAATTAATTAGCTTCCTGTATACATGTATGGTTGAGATGTATATTTATACATGTAACATTATTTGATTAATGAAATCAGAGAGTGTTTATGCATTTTTTATTTTAGACAGTTTAAGCTTACATTCCAACAAATATTTATTGGATTTTAGACAAAATTGATAGAAAAAGGACCAAATTGTAGAATAGCGAGACCACTTGAAATGTTTTATAAGCATAAGAATTTAAATTTTTGAATTGTTTTATATTATATAAAATATACATTTGTAAAACCATATATCTATAATATAATATAATATATATATATTATATATAAATATATATAATATATAATATATATGAATATTGAAATATTTTTATTATGGCACCATATTGCTATATTAAAATGTTTTTGGTATTAAGGGTTGTTTTAAATAACACGTGAATATTACTGTAATCTGCATATTGAAGAATATATTTTTTTTAATGTCTAACATTGAAAATTTTTATATTATTAATATTTTAAATGTCACGTATTTAATTTTAAATAAGAAATTGAATGAATTGCCACATCTTTCACGATATTACTCTTATCATAAAGTAATTGTTTTTTTGTTATAGTTGTCTAAGGATGTCATGTTTTCCTTAAAAAATAATGGAAAATTGGGTACTAAATCCTAGCGAAAATTTTGGAAAATATTCTTATTATTATTAATATTTTTAAATGTCACATATTAATTTTAAATTAAGAATTGAATGAATTACACATATTTCACATATTATTCTTATCATAAAGTAATTGTTTTTTTTTATAGTTGTCTAAGAATGTCATGTTTTCCTTGAAAAGAATGGAAAATTAGGTACTAAATCGTGCGAAATTTTTGGAAATCCTAGTTATTGTTGTTAAGCTTCAGAAATTTTGGGTTCACCAAGTGTTCTTGATGGTGCGGAATTCATTTCCACCATCAAAGAAAATGATACAGATGCTCCCACAAACGGATTGCTTTGGAATTTTGGGTTCCCTAAGGGTTCTTGATGGTTTGGAATTCATTTCCATCATTAAAAAAAAATGGTGTGGAATTCATTTCCACCGTAAAAAAAAATGATACAAACACTCCCACAGTCCGATTTCTCGAAAACAAAATAGTCGATTTAGATGAGAAATTTGTTGTCCAAGAAAATCATCCGAGAAATTTGTTGTCCAAGCAAATCATCCCCTAGTTAGACCAGGCCGATTTTTATTTACTTTCAATTGCTTCTTTCAAACATAAAAATATTGTTTCAGGCAATTGAACAGACTTCACAGCAAGGAGTGCCTTAACACAGCACCGGATCATAGGCTATCCAAGACCCAATGGACTATATTGAAATATTTTTAAAATGTATAAAAACTATACATTTTTGTTACACTCAAAAGTAAAAATATAATTTTATTTTTTATTTTTAGTTACTATATCTCTCTATAATTGATATAAAATGATATTACTGCATGTTATTACATGGACTAAAATGTTTTATTTGTTGTTGAGAGTGTGAAAGAAATACTTTTACTAAGTCTTTCTCATACTCAATTTTACATCAACTAGAATAAAGCCATATTAAGTGTAGATCTACCAAGAGCTCTCAAGGTGCAAAAATTAATAGGAAATATTTTGCACCTATTAGTTTTTTAGGTCTTTCAATAAACTAGGGGTTAAGATGTAGCTATTTTAATAATTAATTATTGGTTATATTATAATGAATTCCTTATTTTATTAAATAATCTTAATAATTCATATAAATATATATATATATATAATAATATAATATATATATATACAAAACTCACTTGACTTGACTTTTTTCTTTGACATTTTTAATTTTGCACATTTCACATTTTTCATTTTTTTTTTTATTTTTAATTTTTTTAAATCGTTTTTAAGAGTTTATTGTTAGATTAAATATTATAATATTATTAATTAAAAATTTAAATACAAAATTTTGGACTCTTTCCTACACCTAACTTACATTTACTTGCACATATCAAGTTTTGAAATATAAAAACATGAATCATTATAATTAATTTATATGGTAAAGGAATCTTAATTTATTGTTTATTATTATATTTATATTTGTATAAGAATTTTTTATTTTATTATATGTTTAGTACTTAAATTTATTAGGATTTTATATGTTTATGAATTATATGTTTTAAAATATCATGGTTACAAATATGAATTATTATTATTATTATTATAATGTGATATGTATATTTTTATGATGTCATTTAACTAATAGACAAAATGGTCTATTCCCTCATAATTCCGCAATACAATTTTAAGTGAGATTGTCTTTTCTTGTTATTAAAAATATGTTCTTAAATGCATTAATGAATTAAGTTGCTTAGACTTTGCAAATTACATTGCTTAAACTTATTCTTAAAATTCTCTATCCAATTTTAAGAAAATTCTTATAAAAAAAAATTGCCAAAAAATCTCATTCTATTTATTAGTTAGAGTATATTTATTTTTAGAAAATTGAATTGAACAATTTATTATTGTTATTACTTACATTAAAGTTTTTATTATTATTATTATTAGTCCCTGCTTGGGACTATTAGCGATCGATCGATCACTAACAGTCAATTAATCACCAATTTTTTTTACGTTTTCCAATTTTATCCAAAGTTTTCGAACATCAATTTAGTGTGCTATACAATTTATCCAAAGTTTTATTTTTTACCTCTTATTGGAAACTTCGCGCGGATCGAGAGAAAAATACACCTGCAACACTTTACTTATCCAAAGTTTTGGTAAATGAGTTTTTAACAAGCTTTTTTATGCAAAGTTTTATGCAAGAAATATGTGACCTTAACTAAATAAAGGTGGCGTTGCTACCCTGCCCATTGATCGAGTGTTGGATGCATGCAATACACGTGTCGACACCCCTAGGTGATGAACAAACCTCTGTGTTTGTGTTAAGATATCCCCGATGTCTGTATTTTCCAGAGAGAGAGCCTGCGGTTGTTCCAATGCACCCTACATGGATATTGTTCCCTGCCTTAGATGTATTTTTTCCAACCGCCAGTGTCATCGCAAAATCCCTTTGTTGAGAGGGAGGGGTTCCTTTTGGTTTAGGAGAGTGTTGGTATAGCGTTTTTTAGCTGCTCTGTCATTCCTTAGGGAGACTGCAACCAACAACTTCTCCCTCTACCGCACCAGGTACAAGCATTGCTTTGATTCTGGGTTTATTTTGTATAAGGGCTTGGACTCATGGTTTATAGTGTTTTAATATGGTTTTTTTTTTCTTTTTGTTGCAGGGTGATTCCTCCGTCTACGACATAAATTTGGCTTCTGCGCCTATTACCAGCCTCCTTCAAGATATGTTTACTCAGTTGCGCTCCATACAGAGGCTTGATGTCCCGGTCCTTCAAGAGATTTTCACTCAGTGGCGCTCCAGCTTGAAGCTTGATGTCCCGACTCTTTTAGGTTAGAGAATGTAGAGTTTTCAGTGTTTCATAGGTTGCTTCTAACATGAGTTTGTCTATCATGTTCTAGGGATGAATTATTGACTCCATTTCCTTGTTTTTTCTGCTGGATGATTTCGTCTCGGTGAAATAGGTGACCCAGATCCACCCCTTTTGTTCCTCAAGTAATTACCTCTGTAATTTAAATATTTTTCTTACAATTCAGGTATGGGAATGTTTCCAGCAGGTGCTGACCTTATCTGCTATGTGGTGGTCTGAACGCAGGTATTTTCACACTCCTCAAAATTTACTATCTTGGGGCCTGCACCCTCCTCGGCATATTCTTTTCTAATGGGTTTATCCTACAACGCTACTTTCCAGGTCGGTTGAAATCCTATTTTGTGGCTCTGAAATTGAGTTTCCATACCTCTGGATAATGGGTCTGGTTACCACTGTTCGTTGTGTGTTAATGATGAATTGTGTGATATTGTCTGGTTATTTATTTTAAAGAGAACTTATTCAAGGGGCTTATGATGCACCTTTGTATTTGCATAGAGCGTTTCTCTTAGTGTATTTTTTTTTCTTGTGTGTGGAGACCCTACGTAATTGAATAGAGCTCTGCTCTTAATGTGTATATAGATTTTTGCTTCTGGGTGAAGAAATGTTCTTTCCAAAACTGTCACCCAGGTGACTGTAATCGAACTTGTTTTGGCTCTTAATGATAGCAATACAGGGGTTTTCTACCATTTCAACGTGAATTGAGTTATTCAATGATATATATATATCAAGGGTGATTTTACACAGTTATATGCTTGCGTGTGGATTTGAAGGCTGTTGGCCACCTAGTTCCTGAATGGGATTTGTAATATGCCAGTAATATTGCAATGTGCCTCGGCCTAGGCTGTAAATGGCTGAGAAATTCCACTTCCCTACAAGCTTTGCATGTGAACTCTTCCACCATAAGAAATGATTTAATCACTTACAATTTTACTTCAGTTGACATGTGCACCGTTATTCTTCATATTCCCATCAGTTTGAAAGTAATTAAAAGAGGAAAGGGGTAAATTTTTCGGTTATGATCTTCTGTAATATGCATGTCCATAAGCTCTTAGTTTCTCATTCTGTAAGTTAGTTATTTGTGGAATTTTGATTCATTAGAATTATTAGTAGCTGCTATCTACTTTTATATTGTTGGTCATCGTATTAGGGTCGTCATTCGCACAGCATTGGTTCCTCTGTTTCATGATTTCATAATAGAGGTTAATGCTCGCCTCCTGTTGTTTATGGTAAAATCAATTGAAGAATAAATTATACTATTGCATGCCTATTTAAAGTCTACATCCACGTTTTTCATACCAATGTTTTCATGACTATTTACAAGTATAGCATCTGTGCAGCGCTCTTGAACTTCTATTCATTAAATCTGAAGTCATTAACCCTCTAATCTCTCAGTTAATTTATGATTTTCCTATTCCTAATGCCATGGTAACTAGGGATTTTCACGTCTGTATTTGTGTTAAGATATCCCCGATGTCTGTATTTTCCGGAGAGAGAGCCCGCGGTTGTGGGGAGCTACTTTCAGTTGAACATGCATTTTTGGAATTCATTTTAGATAAGGTAGGATTTGGTTTTATCCATATCGGTGACGGCATTCCCATTGTGCTATATTTAGTTGAGTTCTTCCATATCAATGGACATTGTCCTTTGGTTTTCTTCTGTGTAATTTGTTGGCATATGGAAGCTGCCACGGATTTGAAATAGTAATTCAAATCATAACTGAGGTACTGGGTAATAACAAGGCCTTGCTTGACCCCAAATCGCATTCCAAATTAAGTGCATAATGGCAGGTGGAATGTTCATCGAAGGCGACAATAGCCGAGGGGAGGTTCACCCAGGCAGGGTAACAGTGTTCGTCTTCTTCTCATGCATTGTAGCCGCCACTGGAGGCCTCATCTTCGGTTATGATATAGGAATTTCAGGTCTGCATTAAAATGGCATTATAATTTCTTTAAGCTCGCATTATTTCTATAGCTCTGAACTTAGAAGAACATAATGGAATACTTGTAAGATCTGTTCTATGGAATCTTATCTTTACCTTCAGAATATAGCAGTATCATAATATGAATAATGCATCTGGTTTTGTGTTCGTGCATCAACATGAATACTGTGAGTGCTGAATGTGTATTCATACATTGTTGACCACAATTTGCAGGTGGCGTTACATCCATTGATGACTTTTTACATAAATTTCTCCCTAGTGTGGAAAGGAATATGAAAGAGGCAAAGACTGATGCTTACTGTAAATTTGACAGCCAATCGTTGACTGCATTTACTTCATCACTATACATTGCTGGTCTGATCGCATCCTCAATGAAGAATATCAATTTTCTCTGGTATTAAATTGTTGCTTCCATTTTTTTTTCATATGCAATATTTCTTATGTCAAAATTCATATAGATATTATGTAATAATATGGCCTTACCGATGGTAAATTCTCCTCTGATAACCTGGACAAGAAGTACAAGCTCCAAAATCTCATCACCGAAGCCTCGACAAGAAGTACAAGCTCCAAAATCTCATCACAGAAGTTCGGCAACTTCGAGTAAAATGAGGCTCCAGCGCTCTTTCTGTTTTATGCATACCTGAAATGTACGCAAATTTCACTGATTATGTTATTTGACAGGAAAAAGAGAAAAATACGAGAAGAGACTTGGAAATTCTCGTCCAGGTCTGTGCAATTAGAGGTTCTGCGTAAATACTCTTTACTTTGGGTTATTCGGGTTATTTGTAACTCCTTTCAGTACAAAGGTATTATCCCCAATGCATTTCCTTTGCAAGCATGTATTATCCTTTGTAACGCACTATGTTTAACTCCTTTCAATGTACTGATTTAATTTATTAATTTATTATCTTTCAATGTGCTACTTTAATTTATTATCTTTCAATGTTCTACTTTAATTTATTATCTTCCAATGCATTTCAATATTTCTCCTCCCAACGCATTTGCTATATTTCTCCAACGCACTGCAATATCTCTTCAGCATACTTTATTATCAATTCAATTTCGCAGCAAATACTATAACAGCTTTTAACAAGTTCTATTGCATGCCTTTAATAGGTTATTTAAATACATATCCTATTCAATGCACCTTTATATTTGCTTCCAACATATTGTCAACATATTTATCTTTCAACGCACTGCTTGTTACATATTCTCTCCAATGCCCAGCTTGGATAGTTTTCAACACAGCCTTTGATGGATTCGCAATCCTACTCTTAAATGGGTTTTAATGTTGCCTTTCCATTGTTTTCAACTTACTTTATTTTGATGTAATTACTGATCCTTTCAAACACATTTTGTAAATTTTTGTTCAACGCTCTGCTATTTTATATATTCACTGCTTTAATATATTGCACCAGTATTAATATATCATCTCAACATAATGCATTGCTTGTATCATCCTTTCAATGCACAACAATATTCTTCAACGAATTTGCAATATGTATTCAACACATTTCAATATCTCTTCAACACATTTTAATGTAA
>APFE030402903.1:0-13931 GCA_000404065.3 Pinus taeda
GACAACACACTCTTCCAGATATTCAATCACTAATTAACCCAGATTTTCAGACTTATAGATCAAACAAGCGCCACATCTAGCAGATCAAAATCATACAAAGATACTATCATTTAGGCTTAAAGATTATGACCCGTGAATAGACCTTATCCTTCCTTTTGCGCTAAGGTTCCTCCTTCCTTCAGATCCAGATCTGCATCACCACCCAATATACCATCTCTAGCACTTTATCGGATCTTCAATAATAATTCAGATGGTAATTTGTCATAAAATCTCCTTCCTCTTTTATAGCCTTAGGCCTTCCCCAATACCATGGTCCAAAACCATAACATTTCAATACCATGAACCCAAAACTGGGGATCAACACATCTAACGAGACGCTATGGCCCAAAACATAGGTTCAAGTTCCAAGATCTAACTGCCATGGACCAAAAGAGTGATCCCCAACATATACGCGCTTTTGGAATGTATACCCTGCGTGTGTATGCGCCTTCGTCTAGATGAACCTGCGTATATGTCTTTTTCTACTTTCTGAGTGCCTGAACTGAGATTTGATACCAAATAAGGTTGCCATCAAGGACAACACCTGTGCCATAGCTCCAAACCTATGCCATAATGCCAACAAATTGTTGAATTTTAAGGCTTTTTAGAGACATGATATTTTATCTTTAATGTCATCCCTGAAAATCGTTGGAATTTTAAGGTTTTTAGGAGTCATGATATTTTATTCTTAACGTCATTGCTAAAAAATGTTGAAAATTTACCTCAAAAAAAATTTATGTTAGCCCAACATCAACATCTTTTGTTTTCAGGATTTTTTTGTACAAAAAAAATTGGTTTTATTGGCTTTTACTATTATTATTAAAAAATATTGAAATTTTACACAAAAAAAAAAAACAATATTCCAACATCAACATTTTCTGTTTTTAAGTTCTTTTTCATTTTTTTTTGGGGGTTTTGGCTGAAGTTCTTGTTTTGAGTTTACAATTCTCGTTTGATAGTTTACATTGTTTAAAACATTTTGACTCGATCAAATTACATAAAATGATTATTTAGAACTATAATTAATAACTAAACCAACCTAAATACATATTAACTCCAAATCTACCAAGCACCAAGAGGGATCATATCTCTTGAGATGCAAACATCTTTTAGAGTAAAAAGAGATTTGGTCCCTTTCAACGCTTATATTAATATTAATGTTATTAATAACATTATTAGTAACATTTAATATGTTGTGCTATTATAATATAATATTTTTATTTTAAAAAATATAATAATATTAATATTAATATCATTAATAATAATATTAATGTAAATCATATTAAAAACATAATATGGTCAACCATGAACAACCATGGTCATCAACCAAGATCTCTATTGTTAGAATGGTTGAATAAGGTCAACCATGGTCGACATGGTTGAATGGTCAAACATGGTTAGAATAGTTAACTATAGTCAACCATGGTTGACCATGTTATCCATGGTTAACCATGATCAACGATAATGGTCAACTAAGATCTCTATGGTTAGAATGGTCGAATATGGTTAACCATGGTTTCTAGGGGTCAATCAAGGTCTCTATGGTTAACCTTGGTCAACCATGGTCAACCATAAGCAATCATATTGAATCATGTCCAACCATCATCAACCATGGTCAACCATGGTCATCCAAGATTGACATGGTTAGAATGGTCAACCAAGGTTACCCACAGTCGACCATGGTCAACCATAGTCAACCAAGATCAATATGGTTAAAATGGTTGAACATGGTCAACAAAGGTCAACCATGATCAACCATGATCAGCCATGATGAACCATGGTAAAACATGAACAACCATAATGGTCAATCAAAACCATGGTCAACCAAGGTCATTCAAGATCAACATGGTTAGAATGGTGGATTTTAGAATTATGTGGTTTGTTTTTGTAGATAGAGTTCGAATTTTCCACAGTAATATTCAAAATTTGTCGACGTTTCAAATCCTAAAGAGGATCCATCTTCAAGAGAATGGTCAAACAGGGTCACCCATGGTTGACCATGATCGACCATGGCCAACCATAGCCAACCGATCAACCAAAGTCCACTAAGGTCAACCATGACCAACCATGGTCAACCATGATCAACCATAATGGTCAATAAAAATATTTATAGTTATAATGGTTGAACATGGATAACCAAAATCAACCATGGTTGAATGGTTAACCATTACCAACCATGGTCGACCATCTTCAACCATAGGCAACCATGATCAATTATAATGGTCATCCAAGATCTCTATGGTTAGAATGATCGAAGTTCGAATATGGTCAACCATGGTCTCTAGGGATCAATCAAGCTCTCTATGGTCCACTATGTTCAACCATGGCTAACCATGATCAACCAGGATCAACCAAGGTCAAGCATCCTCAACCAAGATCAACATGGTCAGAATGGTCAACCAACATCATCCATGGATGACCATGATCAACCATGCTCAACCAAGATCAACATGGTTAGAATGGTTGAACATGGTCAATAAAGGTCAACCATGGTCTACTATGATCAACCATGGTTAACCATAATGGTCAAGCATGATCAACCATGATGAACAATGGTAAACTGTGATCAACCATGAACAATCATAGTGGTCAACTAAGGTCATCCAAGTTCAACATGGTTAGAATGGTCAACCAAGGTCGCCCATGATCATCCAAGATCAATCATGGTCAACCTTGTTTAACCATGATAAATAATCAACTATAATGGTCAACCATGATCAACCATAATGGTTAATGAAAATCTCTATGGTTAAAATTATTGAACATGGATAACCAAGAGTAACCATGGTCAACCATAGTAAACCATGGTCAACCAAGGTCAACTAAGATCAACATGGTTAATTTGGTAAAACATGGTCAGCCATGGTCAACCAAGGTCAACTAAGATCAACATGGTTAGTTTGGTAAAACATGGTCAACCGTGGTCAAGCATGATCAACCGTGATCAACCATGGTCAAGCATGATCAACCGCAGTCAACCATGATCAATCATAGCATGGTCAACCAATATGAACCATGGTTAACTAAGATTAACTATGGTCAACCATGGTCAACCAAGCTGAGCATGGTTAAACTGGTCGAACATGGTTAACCAAGGTCAACCATGGTAAACAATGTTCGACCATGATCAACCATGATCAACCACAGTGGTTAATCAATATCTTTATGGTTAGAGTATCAACATGGTAAACCAAGGTCTCTATGGTTTAATACGGTCAACCATAATGATTAATCAACGTCTCTATACTCAACATGGTCAACATGATCAATCATGTTCCACCATTGTCCACCATGATGAACCATGGCCAACCATAGTTGAATATGATCAACCATTTTCGATGAGAATATACCAGCATCAACCATGGCTAAATATGGTTAAACATTGTCAACCATGGTTGAATATAGTCAACCCTAGTCAAACATGAATGAATATTGTCAATCCTGTTCAACCATGATTAAGGTATATGTGGTTTAATATGGTCATCCATGGTTGAATATGGTCTTTGTCATGATCAACCATTGTCAACCATGGTTGAATATGGTCAATCATGATCAACCATAGTTGAACATCAACTATGCTCTACCATAGTCAACCACGATCAAGGTCTCTATGGTTGGATATGGTCAACCATGGTCAAGCATGATCAACCATGATCAAGCATGGTCATCTTTGGTCAACTATAGTCAACACATAACATTCCATGCTCTACCAACCCCTAATGGTCAACCATGGTTAGAATGGCCAAACATGGTCAACCGAGGTCTATGGTTAAATATGGCTGACCATAATGGTCAATTAAGATCTCTATAGTTGAATACGGTCAATAATTGTCAACCCTTTTCAACCATGGTCAACTACATCAACCATCTCAAGCATTAATATAACCATTTTTGTAACATTAATGTAATATTAGCATTAGTGTTGATGTAAGCTTAACCATAGTCAATCTCATCAACCCTTGTCAACCATGGTCAACTAATCCACCTCACACACATCAGCTATAAATGACACAACTACATTTATTAATGTGGTTAATATAAACAGAGTACCAACATTTTCCACCTTTTATATATCAATTAATATAATGTGCTAATAAATATAATATCAAGCACAATAGTAAATGTAATTTTACCAGTATTATAATATATTACACAAACACTAACCAACATCATTTATATATCTTATCTTATACAAATTGTAAGTACTTAATCGATGGAAACAAAATAAAAAGATAAATGGAAATCACGAGCTCGCACCTTCCATTGGGCTGCATTTCAAACTCCATATACCTTACAAATTGAAGTCATTACCATTAAAACTTAATCTCCGGCTACTCCTTTCTGGTCGAGCAGAAGGAACATGGAACAGTACGCGTGATCGACTTTGAAAGTTGCTCGCGAAGTGAAATTGTTATTAAAGAATTGGATACCATTGAAGAACCCAAAGAAGAGCGATGTTAAATCCATAAAAGTGGGAGCCACAGTCACCAGTCCGATGCGGTCCCGTTCATTCCTTGAACAAACATTACAAAAACACAAATATAAGTGAAACGAAATCTGGTTTAAGCCCTTAGATATTCATCCACGGGTTGATGTTGTTATGATATTGGCACGGCTCAACCCAACTGCAAAGTTCAATGCCACTGTTGAACACTGTGGTGAGGTTGAACCGCACCAATATCTCAACGCATCATCTATTATAAAATTATAACCGTCCACAAGCACGTCTAATTAAATAATATCCATGCACTGCACCTCCACTGCATTTAACATCTTCAAAAGAAGAGTAGCTACCATGACCTGACATGAAACAAAGAGATTCAAAAGAAGAGTAGCTGCCATGACTTGACATGCAACAGAAAGATTTAACCACATGTTAAACTAACACTTCAACTAAATTTAGGTATTTTGAGCATGCTTATGTCCATTGCACTCTTGGTATCCAACCAGCTGGGAGTAAAGTCAACATATTTATTAAATCCAATGGATGCATGGAATCTGCCAGTAATATATTTATGTTTATATAAGTAAAGCAAAGCATGGATACCTGGATGAGACAACATGGATGAGGACAACTTATTTTTATTATTGGGGTTAGTATCTTTTTTCTGATGAAACAAATGGTAAGTTTAAAAAAACAAATAGTAGGTCTAAAAAAATTATCTTACTCATGTGTAAATTTTTGGAGGCGTTATTTATAAATATGTAATTAAAAAGATACAAACAATATGAAAACAAGTTTTATCATTAATTCTAATTTCTACATTCGTATATTAATTTAGATATTTTAATTTTAATTATGTGAAGATATTTTAATTTTAATTATGTGAATTGCAGATTTGGATATCTAAAATAAAGTCAACATAAATACACAAAATCTACCAACAATAATATGCATATGCTCAATGCTCATATAAATAAAAAGAAAGCAAAGATAAAGGAACACAACTTCATAGCAAAAGAAAATAAAGCATGAAGCCTTCTCAGGTACAGGACTTTCGAACAACCAGGGTGAAAAAGTAAAGGAGAGAATTACGAACACCAGGAAATCGACACATAAAGAAGCCTCCGTGCACATAATTTGCTTTTGTTCATGCTCACTCGTCAAACCTAATGTACTACCTGACCCTGCAACATTCCGGAATCCTGGGCTTTTGCGTTGATTCTTGCTTCCATCTATCTTTTCCTTTTCCTGTAATGGCCAGATAAAGCCACCCACATCACATCACATCATGGAAGGCTTTAGCTAAAGATAAGTTTTAAGAAAACCTTATGGATGCCTTCTTTCCTTGATGAACACACAACCAGTCAAACACAAAACCTGCAGGATTCTCCATGCTTTGCACTGCATGCTGCTCATTTATATGCGGTATGCACCACCCAAAAGCCTACTCTTTGTACTTGGGTCAAGGACAGAAGAATCCAATGGGCAGGTCGCTTCGAATTATTGGTTTACACATAGATTCGCAACGTTTTTTCTAAGTTTAGGTTTGTTTTTGTTTTTTCCCAATTAATTTTTAGGATATGTTTTTATTTTATTAGTTTTGGTTTTTATTTTATGAGGCACAATATTTGCTAAGTTTTTGTAAATGGGGTAGCAAGCTAAGTGGGCTTGATTGCGGGGAAAACTTCACAGTTAAGTACGCCACAGTTAAGTACGCTTGAGCGGGAGCGATCTGGATGGGCGACCCCCTAGGAAGTCCTGGTTGTAAACTATTAAAAAATCATGAGAAATTAGTCGGTTACAATTACCTCTGACTTTTCATTTCGGTTGTTCTCTTTTTTTTTAATCTAATCTAATCATAAGGGTGTTTAAATCCTAGTTTGATGGTGGAAATGGATTTAGCACCATCAAAAACTTTTGGGTACCAGAAATCCTGAAATTTGACAATTATAACTCAGATTTCCCAAATTAATCAAAATCTTGCCAGAATTTCCACTATTTTCAGAACAAAATTGTGGCCTCCTTAGACCACTCTATTTTATTATCTCTGAAATTTTGTTAGAAATTCAGATTAGGCCAACAAAGCTTACTAGAATTTGCATTGTGATTTTTTGGGAAATAATATTATATTTTGGTTTCCTTTATATAGTGGTTTTTGTTTTGTGTGATAGGTGTGTTGTTTTATTATGTTAAAATTTTGGTTAGAAAATAGGATTATGTTTAATATAATGAGATTTTTTGCTTTTTGTTTTTTTAGTTTTTTGGTTTCCTATTTTATTTGAAATTTAATTGAAAATTGAGAAAATTGTAGTTTTAAGTTGTTGAGTTTGCACAGTCTAAGTGTTTTATCTTTAAAAAATTGCAGTTTTAAGGGTTTTCAAAACTTTAAAAATGTAATTTAAATAACGAATTGCATCATCAAATACCAACTAAAAATACCAAAAAGTTACTAGTTAGACCATTGTTGTCCAAACTTATGGACCCCTTTGGTCCAACTAGTTTGGAAGCAAAACTGGTCCTGGTCAATTACCTCTATCAATTCGACACCGAACCAACCTTTTATTGTGACTTAAGACCATGAAATCCAATTAAATGTAAATAAATAGAACTTTAAAACAAATGTGTAGTGCAATAATCCATTTTTTCTACAATTTTGAAATTCTTGAGAGTAGGTTTGGAGAGATATTTATGAAGCTATTTTGAAGATATTCTTGGGAAGATTTGGAGAGTTGGTTGAAATGTTGAGTTAGATAGCTTTTGGGATGAGGATCTTAAGAAGAGCCCTTTCAAAGGGTTTTTTTTCAAATATTTTGGGTTAGAGTTAGAGGTGAGTGAAGGGGTTATTTTTTGATTTTTAAGAGTTAGTAAAGAGTTGTTATTTCTACTATTTGGAGTTGCTTTTTTTTTTCAATATTTGGAAGGCATTTGAAGGTATGTAAGGATTTTCTTCTTCTATTTTTATCTTTAAAATTGTTGTTGTTTTTATATAAATTAATAATTCCTAGGGTTTTGTATGCATATTTTTACTTGTTGTCGAAAAAATTGCCATGGCCTCTAAAACATGGATGCATTTCCATTTGGATGAAAAGTGGATAAAGATATGCAACTATTACGGGAAGGGAGTTAAAGGTTGGGGTACCCATAAGATTAAAGAACACTTAACACATGAAAGAGTCCAAGTAGATCCTTGTAAAAATTCTTTCTTGAGCTAAAAAGGGACATGCAAGGTCTAATTGAAGCCTTCAAAGAAGAGAAGAGCAAGACCAAAACGGTTAAAAAAGACATAGAGAAAAATAGAAATTATTATGTTGTTTACAATAACCCTAAACTTGAGGAACATATGCCTAGATTTGAAGAATCCTCTAGTTTTCCTATTAGAATTGAACATATTTTTGGCCCTTGCTCATTCAGATTGAAGAGAGCATGTAAACAAATTGACTATTCTTTTATACCTCACACCATCCCTGGTGCTCAACCCACCATTGATGCTAAATGAAGTAAGATAGAGGAGGTTGTTTGGGAATGCATTAGTAGATGGCAATATGATGTTGACACTTCTTTCAAATTTTCAATGCCACTACTTCTAAATATTATCAACATATGGTTGATACTATAAATTTATGTAGTTTGAGCTTTAGAGCCTTAGTTTTCATGATATCAGAGGACCACTCTCACAAAATGAGGTACAAAGAATATATGGATTCCTCATAGAGTTTGAGCAAACATGGATTGAAATAAGGTGCACAATTATGTCTAGCAGATGGATTGATGGAAGATCTTGCACCATTCTAAATTTATTAATTGCTTGCTCAAAAAAGAAGCCATGTTTCTCAAATATGTGGATGCATATATTAGGTGAAGCATGAAAAATTGTTAGTTTGTTTTTTAAATGAAGTGGTTACCGAAGTAAGGGTATAGAATGTTGTACAAGTGATCACAAACATTACCTCCAACTATGTTGCAACTAGAAGGAGGTTGGAGGAAAATCATCCCACTATTTGGTGGACTCTATGTGCAACCCATTATTTGGACATCATGTTTGAGGATATTGTTATAATTGAATGGGTGAAGTGTGTGGAAGAACAAAAATCTGCAATGAGGTATATCTACAACCACACATGGGTTTTGGGTTTTGAAACTTATGAGGAAAAACATTGGGAGTAAAGAGTATATTCAGTTAGCCACTACATGATTTGCAACAAACTTTATTTTATTGCAATCCCTTGTTTAGCAAAAACCAAACTTGGTGAAATATGTTTTCTTGTGATGAATGGAATGCATCTCAATGGAGAAAAAAGTTTGAAGGGAAATAGGTGGTTGACAAATTGTTTTAAAATTTTTGGAGAAAGGAATAAGTGATTATGCTATTAAATGAGCCTCTTGTGAGAGTATGTGAATGGTAGATGGTGATAAACATAACATAGGTTTTGTTTATGAGGCCATGGATCAAGCCAAAGAGGCAATAAAGTCAACATATGGGGATAAAAGACAAAGATATATTTCTTTATGGAGAATAGTTGATGGATTATGGAACAAACAACTCCATAGATATTTACATGTAACTGGCTATTACTTAAATCCAAGTATGTAGTTTAAATGTTTATAAGCTCTTTTCATCATTAGAAAATCTTAGCCAAACATTCATAATCAATTAATCAATATTTTTTGTCTTATCAACTTTGAAGATACCATTACACAAAATATTTTGAAGTAAATGTGGATGTAAAAGACGGATTGTATAAATGCATTGAGTGCATGGTCCAAAACCCTAAGAAGAGATACATAGAAAGCTCTGGACTTGCAATGGGAGTACTAGTATCTTTGGCACATATATGACTATAAGAAGCTAAACAAAGAATGCACAAGGTAAGAAATGTCAAAGTTTTCAAATTATATTACTATGATTGCAATAGTTGAGTACATGTTTCAAATTCATTTGCTAAAAAATATTTTCCTTCAACTCTTCTTGCAACAATTTGGTAGTAAGTGCTATTATTTGCAAAAGTTTACAATTCAAATAGTGAGACAAACATACAATTCTTTAAGGTGTTAACAAAGCTAGATAATTTTTTAGCATATACACATGAAGAAGTGGAACCATATAGAGAAAAATGGTTGAAAGACATGGTTTATGTTCAATACAACCTTAAGTTGAGGTGTAACCAATTGTTGAACAAGACCCCTGAATTAACCAACATGGTTTTGGGTGATTCCAATCCATCATCAAAGCGGGTTGTGGAGAGTTAGGCACCATCATTTTACAATGAAGACTTTTTTTTGGATGGACTTCACCGTACCTCCACAAGGAGATGTATCACTACCTTCAGGGCTAGGGGAATCAAGTCATAATCCTATTGTAGAGTCTACTCATTTTGAGTGTGAGGATGAGGAGGATGATGACTCTAGTGATAGTTGTTAGTAGTACTATGCTTATTTTTCGACTCTAGAGGCCATTTAGAGCATGTTTCTTAATGTATTTTTGTTAAAAAAATGTATTTCTCTAAGTATTTTTTTATACCATTCTTACTATATAAATGAGAAATTTTACATATTTGTATATGAATGATTTAGACTCATATAAATGTACATGAATATATATATATATAAAAAAATAATTTTTTTAAATTATAAATTTATATTATATATAATATATAAAATAATTTTTTCCAATTTTAATGAGATTCCCATTTTTGAAGTTAAACAATTCAATAACAAATCCAATTCTAACAACATTATCCGAAACTACATGTTTTTATTTATCCCTTCCATACCATATGTGAAAGCATGTGGGCCAAGTATTGCACCTATTTGATAGTTGAAACTATATTGGTTCCCTTGTTTTTATGTTCTATGAGGTTGTTTGGTTAATTCTTAAAATGGCTTGATTCCATATTACAAACAAAATAAACATCTTATTGTTTAGACTTGCCCCAGCACCATGTAGTTGTGCATTTTATGTAGGGAGAGTGCTATTATTTTTCTTTTGATATGAGTTATTAAATCATTACATTTTTCAACGAAATAAATATATTTATATTACTTAATATATAAGGGTTTTATTTGAATTTGAAAAAAATATAACGATTTATTTATTATATTGAGATGTGTTATTTATATTTTAATATAAGGGAGATGTAATTTTTTAGTATGTGACATTTATTCATCTCCTATTATAATATGGATGAAGAATAAAATTTAAATTCTAAATATAACTTTGTTGGCCTTTTCTTAGCAAGTTAAGGATGTGCCATCAATTGTACTTCAAGTTCATTATCAACATAAATATATGGGGAGAAATGATTAGGTTAATCATTTGTTCAAGGATAGATTCGTTCTTCAAGAGGTAACTTATCAGATTTTGATCCATGATGGACTTTTTGATAATCATTTTTGAGAGATCAGATGATATTAGGTAATATTTTCTGATATTAGGTAATATTTTCACTTGATTATATTATCACTAATACATTTAGTTGTTATGTATGATTTTATGGGTGGTATGTAAATGTGCATAGAAAATATCCTTTTGTTGTATCTTTGTGATGATCTATATAAGTCTCGTTAAGTTGATTTAGAAGAAATTATGCATATTTCACCTTTAGGTTTTACTTAGAACTTTATCTTGAATAAAAAAGTATGTTTGTTATTTTGGAAAAAAGAGTTAACATGTGACATTTTAAAAATAATAATAACCTCAATGACCTTGATATGATCAATGGAGATCAATAAATAAAATTAGAGTGTGTGCATAAGTTATCCTATGCATAACACAACATTCAAACAAGGATTTCCTTAAATAGATACCATTATGTTGTATAAAGCAACATTCAAACAAGGATTTCCTCAGATAGATATCATTATGGTTTTATGCTTATATCTTTATTTTAACATGTAAAACTATATTTTTACTCAGTATTTACTTATTATATTTTTTTTCTAATTATTATCCATGTGTTTTTTTATTATCCAATAAATGGTACCTATAATCTATTTTTTAGGATATATATTCCATTTTAAACTAGAATTAAAATCTAAGGATTCAATTCTAAATTAATTATATATATATTATATAGTATATATATATAATAAAATATATATATATATATTGAAATGGTGCTAAATCCCTCTTACCACAATTAGGGTTTCCATAGCCATTGCCATTGCACCTTTGCCTAGAGAATTCAAATTCAATGTGTACAAATTGCAGATCCTCAACCCATTGTTGTCAGCATGTCATTTATTTATATATTTGGGGGTTAGCCTTCATTCATCTAAGTTTTCTTGTGCCCTTTGCTTGGTAGAACTTTCCTTTTTATGCTACAAGG
Source organism: Pinus taeda (assembly GCA_000404065.3). Classification (NCBI taxonomy): domain Eukaryota; kingdom Viridiplantae; phylum Streptophyta; class Pinopsida; order Pinales; family Pinaceae; genus Pinus; species Pinus taeda. The sequence continues at coordinate 11,809 of APFE030402903.1, forward strand.
GGCCTCTTTACTCACAAGCAACTTATTTTTGTTCATTTTAAGAGGAATCCCCTCACTAGATTCAAGATGGGTGTTCCTCCTTCTTCTAATGTGGATGGAACCTTCAGATATTTCTAGGGGCAAGTTCCGTAATGAAAAATATAGATGTGTCAAACGTGTAGTTTTCATTCCCAAACTGGACTTAGGATATTTTGTGGCAACTCAATATTAGTATTTTGAAGCAGAAATGATTAATAGGTAAGTTTATAGGGCTTTGGCCCAGTCCTAAATTTATCTCTAAATGGAATGCTAAGAACTAGGGGGATAAAGATCATATTGCCATGTTGTATTATGGTAAAAGTTTTTATATATTTATTTTTTAAAGAAAAGAAGCTAGGAATTGTCCCTTACTTCATCGGTTTCAAGGGAATGTTCCTAATCCACTAGATTCTTAACTTCAATACAAATATGGAAATTTCTTCTAGCCATGTTTGGGTTAGACTTCTGCACCTCCCTTTTTTTATTTTGGGGTGATCGCACTTTCAAAGCGATCATAAACAAGTTGGGTCAGTATATAGCCCATGTAGAGCCTAAAGACAATATTCTCACTTGTGTTATAACATGTGTCAAAATATATTTTGATAAGGGATTTCCAAAATAAATTTAACTTAATTTGGAGTGTTGGAGTCACATTCAATTTCTTGATTATAAGTAAGTTCCTTTCAAATGTAACACTTTCTATGAGTATGGGTACGTTGCAAAAACTTGTTTATACATCAAAAATTCTCCATCATTTTCTAAGCCAAATCCAACTCCTTATAATATTGATGAGCATGGCTTCAAATAAGTTTTAAGAAAGAAAAAGAATCAACCCCAAGGGGGTCTCCATTTGGAAACAGGCCTTAGCCTCCGTGGACCAAGCCCGATTCTCACCCAACTCCTCTCTCCAATAATAGTTTTCGAGCTCCACAATCACAGGAGGAAGTAGAGTAGGTTTAGAATCTCAATTGTGATAGGTTTTCATCCATTCCAATTTAATTTGAGAATACACATCTTATTTGAAGCGTATATAATTCATGTAATGGTTACTTTGGAATATTTACAAGTTAAGGCTAAAGTTATAGGGAAAAACAAATTCATCTGCAAGAAAAAGGAGAAAGAGGAGAATGGTGACAAACCCACCTCCTCTCCTTCATTTGTGGAAGTGTTAAATAAAAATTCACACTTCTATCATACACTAACAAGAGGCATGAAAGGCCACAAACAAAGAAATTATAGTTTGCAACAAACTCTAGACTCCCTTAGTTTTCCTAAGCGATTCATGCAAATCAAACCTTAATTATGCTTTGTTTTGTACACACAATTTGTAAGAATCTACCCCTGTACTCAAGAAGTAGTCAAATTAAGTTTTGGGAGGTTTAGAGTTGGATCTCTCCCATTTTTTCATTTGATGGGAGAATCATTATTTTTTGTTTTATTGCCCATAGATTGATTCTTAGACATTTTGTAATTTTGTTTAATGTTGTGACCCCAACCACATATTTCAATATAATATAAATCCATTGTTACATTTAAAATAATGATCAAGGAAAATTTTTGGGGCTAATATTCGCAGATGGGCTAATTTTCCATGCTTTTCCCAAAAAATAGATTTGCCAATTCCCAATTTTCCCTAAAAATGATTCGCCTAAATTTTATAAGAAAAAAAAAAATTACCTTAAAAATCGCCAAGATTTTATAGAGACTATAAAATCATTAGAAGTTTGAATACTTTTAATAAAATATCACTAAGAATTTTATAGTTTTCATATTATGGATTAGTAAGATTCGGCAAGGTTTCTAATCTTTAAGATAAATTTCCATCATTAAAATTTTCCCTGATAATGATAATAATAACAACAATAATTTTTATTTAAAGAAATATCTTTACAACAAGGGGCATTATACAATCCAATATGAGGGCGATGTTGTAGTGGTGCACTAGATGAAGCATTAGATCAAAAAGTAATAAAAATAATAAATCAATTCAATTCAATATTTTATATTGTAACTTTGTTTTTATTAATATAACTACAAACAATTTTTTCGAGAAAAGTTCATAATATACATGTCACATTTAAATACATTTAAATAATAATGATTCA